>OY293417.1:64918399-65137686 GCA_958502065.1 Chrysolina americana
TTGTTTAATACAAATTATCAATAAACTAACTGCATTTTCTCTTTCTTTTCAGTTTGGTAGTGTCCTTTCACATTCCTCTATCAGTTTTGATATACAAAGTGGTACTTATTGAATGATCAGATTACAAAAACTTAAATAGCAGTCGTTGTTTCTGAACTAATCGAAGATGAGCCCTTCCTGGACTGGACAAAGAAAAAATCCAAAAGTTTTGAATTGATAATTATGGACATACTGAAACGTAAGTAATTATTTTTCTTTTACCTCTAGGGGCAACATAGAATTATTGGATGGTCGTTTTCTTATATCATAAAGATTAATATGAGTTTTCAGTGACTGTAATGACTATATTTTCAGAATATGTAAAAGATGTTTGCAGTTCAATCACAGATGACGAGTTTGACTTATAGTGATGGATTGGATGACATTAGCAGAGCAGAAACTAAAAAGAAAGGAGAAGTGACCGAGACAGCAACCATATAATTATTGATTCAGCGATATCTGTTTTTATTATTCAAAAGAAATAGGTTTTCATTCCATATTATTCTTCTAATAACATTTAACTTTGGTAGATCTATCAATACATTTTTCATCTGATTGGCGGTAAGTCATATTATTAGGTACTTTGTTCTGTTCATAGTGATTCAAGATTATATTTTTTATACTGCTAATTTTAATTTGATTGTTTTATAACGCTTTATCCTTGAGATTTTAATCATTGACAATAAAGTTTTTTGATTGATTCGTATGTTTTACATCATTATATACCCCCTTATATACATATTTTATTTCTTAGTATACAGGGTGGAGCTTATACTCATTGTTTACCAACACTTATTTTTCTACATTTAAAGTTGTATTTCTGGAATTTCAATCGCCATTCTTTGGTAGATGAATAACTTTGTTAATTGCTATTGTTGTTATTCATCTACTGAAAAGTGACTACTGAAATTCCAGAAATATACCTATAAATATAGAAAAAAGTGTTGGTAAACCATGAGTATATGCTCCACCCTGATGTTACAATGTTACATTTTACAAATGTTGCATAGATGTTTTGAGTAACATTATATGTATGTAATAAAGTCACATTAAAGTTACGCAAAATATGATACATTTATGTAATGTTAAATAATTAACATTACATTGTAATATTTAAAAGAGGCACAAAGGCATATGGACGCAACGTATCTGAAACATCAAGCATATCTCTGAATAACATCACCAAGTCACAATTTGATATAACAGTTATGTTTAAGTTATGTTTTTATGTTTACTGGGTTGTTGCTAGGTTGTTGCTATGTTACTTGTTTATAAACAGAACTTTGTTATCAAGCTGTGTTTGCGTTAAAAATATGTTTATTTTTCACTTGTCCAGTACTGCTTTATAATACCTTGGCAACGTTTGCTATTAACAGATCCGGGGTGTTATGGAGGGCATTATGAACCATAACGCCCGCTAAATGCTTTTTTCTGTAGTTCAATAAATTAATTACTCAGAACAGTTTTATTTAAGACTGTACATAAAAAAGGGACTAATTATTTTCTCTCAAATATTCATTTCTATTATTTCTATAAGACCACACAAAGCCGCAATGACATTCACTAAATACCTATATAACGAACTTGGTATATAAATAACTATTTCTACCCCAAATATAAATATAATGGAGGATATTTTGTAAAAATACAAGAATGTTATGCCAAAAGATGCCACTGAAACTGTATTTCTGGCATATTTTTAAATCTGGTAAGGTATTTTTATTGTGTGTTTATTCGTTGCAATCAGATACGTATAGTCCGAATTCCTTATGAACAAAATGGTCAATGCTAAAATAGATGAACTAGAGGCTTTTTTGAAACGGAAGAGTACGAGTTATAAGCCAGATAAGAACGCTCCTAATGAAATTCATTTACTTATTGCTTAAGGTAATTTTTTTCTTATTTATGATAAGTCACAGGAATAAATGGGTACAAATTACTACATACTTAGTAAATAAGTGAAAAAATAAAAACTTACATGAATAAAATGAATTTAAAATTATTTTGAATATGTATAATTCATAGAATCTTGGATCGATATTAAAAACCATTTTCATGTAGATATTCTTTCACCCTCCTTCTGAATACATTAGTGCTTGAAAGCGTTAGATCAAGTGGTAAGTGGTTATATAGTTTGAAATCGAGCATAACTTTTGGTTGCCGGAGTTTTCTAGCATTTCTTGTAGGGTAATCATGGATGTCTGACTGAGTGGAGTATGAACTTTTATTCATGTGAATATGAAGTAGAGTGTGGAATATGTATATGCAGAGCAGTGATGGCATCATCTTCATTTTATTGAAGAGCGGATGGCAGTGTTCATGAAAGGAAACACCAGCTATAATTCTGATAGCTCTTTTTTGTAGACGAAATGCTCTTAGGGCATTAATAGACTTACCCCAAAGCAGTATTCCGTATGTTAAGTGGGTGTGACATAATGCGTGGTACGTGGTTAGTAGTGTCTGGGGCTTTAAAACTTTCCTCATCTGACGAATATTTCAGTGGATAGTTTTTTACAGAGTTGATCGATGTGATTTTCCCATTTGAGTGAATCGTCAATGGTTATGCCAAGCAGTTTAACGTTGTCATTACTAGTTCAAGTTGCTTTTGCTGTTGTGTTCCGCACGGTAACATTAGTGTTTCCTTTAATTAACACATTTATTATACTTTATGGGTTCACATTGCTGCGTTCAGTGTTAATTGAATGCATGTTTTCCTCCCATTGCATTCATCAGTTCCTTAACGGGCAAGTTCACTATTCGACTTCTCCAGTAGTTATCATACATATTTATATTCATTTCGACATAGTGTGTCTTGAAAGGTAATTAATCTCACTTATATTAATATAAACATATGAGGATAATCCGCAAATGATTTATACTACTGCAGTGTTACAGAATTTTCTTCAGTTTTATTAAATTTTTTTTTAGGGGTCGATAGACTCGAAATTTACATCGTATGAATCATTCTGAATCGATTGGCGTTCAAAGAATTGCTCTATCACCGACCGGTTTCTAGTTCAAAAGTTCATTCAAAATTTTGTTTATGTAATTTTTCTATTCATTTTCTTAGTGTTAATTTTTTTTAAATGCTTAGTGCGGATTGCGAGTGAATCTGCCGATTTTGTATTTTTCATGATTTTTAGGGATCTACCCCTTTGGACTTTTTCGATTTTCCAAATAAATTTGGTTTACTTATATCGATTGACTCGAAATTCACAAATTAGACTATTTGATCATTCTGAATCGATTAGCGTACGCAGAATTGCTAATCTTCAACCGTTCTTGAGTTGAAAAGTTCTATCTAGAGTTGAAATAGATAATTTCTCTTTAAAATCTTGTTTTTGTAATTTTCTTAATAATTTTTGTAAAATTCAAACTCTTTTATATGCACATATATGCAATTTCAAGTGAATCTGATGATTTCTATTTCTCTGCGATGACACAAGATGTATATTTTGCAAAATCATATTCTACTACCTATTATCTCCACTGGAAACTCTTTAGGAGGGAGTTGATTAAAATTCTCTCTGTGTTGGTATAAAAAGTATATTTTGAAAACTATCGTTCTAATGAAATATCTTCACTACAAACTCCCCGTCATCGTTTTCCGAAAAGTTGCCAGTAAAAACTACCCTTTTTCTATGGTGAGCTAAGTTGTAGGTATGATTAGGGTCGTTAAAGTCTACTATTTCAAAGAAATATCTCAACTAGAAACCTCCGGTTAGCAAAGCTCATCGAAAAATCGCAAGTACAAAATACCCTTAAAGGCGGGTAGATTCAATTTTTTTCTACGGTGCTCGAACACCTCACTATAGACATTTCAGTTTTAGACTTTAGTTCGAATATGTATTTCGTAAGGTTCTTTGCGACAAAATTAATTTTTGGTCAGCAAATTATACACACTCGTCAAATTCTTGGGGGTAGTCTAGGAATCCAAACTTCCATGGAAGCTGCATTTATATAGCGTTGTGCCAAAGTCGGTAGCAACCCTATGGCTTTTATCTCGTAACAATAAGTTTCTCCACATTTTTGAATTATTCATAATCAGTGAGTTGGTTAAGTAGTTCCATCTATTATCCACTCACGCTACAAGACAAAAATCACGGAGCGCCGATAAAAGATTTCTGTACTGCGAAGGAGAATTATTTCAGGAAATTGAGAAAAAAACTCCCCTCAGTGTATGCAACAATACTGATTCATGTCTGTATTGTATGTTGCATGACCATAATACATAATAATATTAATTTTTATATCCAGTGGCAAGAATTTATTTTCGATGGAGACGAATGCGAAGTAATTTGATCTGCATCAGATCTTGATATTCAGTAATATAACAACGTAAACTATTCCTAGTAACTTGCAGATTTGGTAACGTTTTATTTTCAATGGAAACCAAACAAACTTCGGCCACGAAACCTTCGAATTTGAATCAATAAATAATTTTTATAGTTACGTCAAACTGGTTTAACAAAACGCTATGGAAAATAAGTGATCTATATTCAGGAAAATCGAAGCAAGGTGATTCAGTTTAACAAAAAATAATGATCACAAAAAAAACGATCATAAATCAATTGAAAAAAACAAAAATTATTTCAACGTATTCACAAGCCTTGTGCTGTACGGATGTCAAAAGATTCTAACCGATTATAGATACTGTTGCAAGTATCACCTTTCCAGTTTTTTGCATGACCTCGATCTGGATTTGATTTGGTCAAACTCAAGATTTTCGAAGTTTACAGCGGCCACAGTGAAAATGTTTAGGAACTACGTTTATGGAAAACCAAGAGAAAATAGATAAAATGGCTTTATATTCCTGTTATACTTTACGCGGACCTTTTTTTCAAAATCTGTAAAATTTCTCACAGCTGAATGTGCATACAATTTTTTTATTTGACTCAACTCAATCAATCAAAGGAATTGAACACAGACTCAAACAGCTAATTACTTTCCTCACAAATGAATTTTTGTAGAGGATTGATTTCGATACCGTACATTTTTGAATGGACCCACCTATAGAACATTTATTTAACTCTAGCTCCTGAAGATGAAACATTTCTGTGGCAATTTCCCTCATATTATATAAACCAATCAAATGCCATAATTTTCTCATTTCGAACCAATGAGAACAGGACTTTTTGAGAGCACTTCCTCCAGCTCGTGCGGTATTTTCAAAACGGTGTTTCGCTTGTGTATACATTTCCATAGTTACGACAATCACGGTAAATAAACTACTCAACACTAATTTCGTCGCACCCCAAAATTTTTACTCTATTAAAATCCGAATAACTTTTTTCTGCATTGGACAATTTGAATTCTGTTCACACTATTCACTAGCCTAGTCTTTCAGCTATAATCTCGTCATTCTTCAAAACATAAGGTTCTTCTCATGAAATCGCTACAGAATATTATCTGAAACTGTGCAAAATTTCTGAATTATCATAAAATTTTTTTTTTTTCAAATTTGACAAAAGTGGCATAAAGATGAACTCATTACCTCAAGATATTTCTCGAATTGTCTTATTATCTCTTTTGTTTACAGGGTGATATCAAAAAATTTACTTTTTGGTTTTGCAGTCATAACTTTTTTCCTCGTCAACCGATTTTCAAAATTTTGAGCTCATTTTGAAGATGATATAAAGATCGGAATGGACTCAAGATGAAGATTGAAGATCAAGGGTTTCCTCAAAGTTGAGCTAAATCTGAAACACCCTCAAAATCCGGTTGGGAGGAGAATTAAATGAAAATCAACTTGTTTTCGGAATTATCATCCATTCTGAATACGTCCAGATCTTTATTGCTTTCAGCAGTCAAGAATTGTGCGTGAAAAAATCCAATTTGAACGACAGGATTTTGAAAAAAAAATAATCAACCCATTGTTCTCCTGAAATGCTCGAGCAAGCTCTCGTGGTGTTTCTAAGCAACACAGTTTTCGTGCCAGGAAGGTGAAAGTATTTTTCGAAAATTCTGCATTTTGTCGGGATATTACTACTGAAAATGTACGTCCAGTGGAATTGGCTTAGTTTTAGTGTTTCTATTTGAATAAGTATTCTCACCAAATGGTCCAAATGTTCCAAATATTTATTTTTACGAATGGTTTCGTGTTTTTTACTTCTAATTTATCCGGTGTCTCTTCTTTCTTTTTCCGGTGATGATCTTGCCGTACGTTGGAAGTTGCAACTGTACGGTTTAATTTTTGGCGCCCTGGAGTTTTTTTGAATGACAAGGTTATGCTGTCTAGAATTATTGTTACACTTGATAGAAGTGTAAATTTTTCTCTGGCATGACTGATGCATGAATATTTGTCTCATTTTCCTATAAAGTTTGATTTTGGTGTTGTATCCACTTTTCAGCCCTTGTCGTAGATGTTACCCTTAGAACCTCAAATGAGAAATGGGAAATTCAAGTAACATCTAGCCCTCCTAAAGGGTTGAACCACGATTACTGAAAGTATTCCTCTCTAAAAATTAAATCAACTTGTCTATTCGACTTTTCATATTACCTATTTACTGACAGCAAAATGTTAAGGGAGGAAAGTTTGCAAATCATCACAACTGACGAACGGCGTCAACATTTACGAGAGTAAGGTTCGAGGTAAGATACAGCTGAAAATTGAGCTTCTCATGTAATTGCAGCAACCATTTTTTCCAACAATTATCAAAAACTTCCTCAAAACGGAGTAGTATCCATAAAGAAATGCTCACAACTACCATTTCTCAAATGGCAACATATTGTATTGAAAGGTTATGAATTATCCAAATAATCGTGATACAAGTTTCTGAGAATTCTGAAAGGTATCGAAGATACGGGATGTTTCATTATGAGTGTTCTCAAAATTGAATATTCTTAAACAGAGGCGGCTTGAACCTACGAAAGCTAAGCAAAAAATCAAATATTTTCATTCGAGTAATCTGATGATTCATCATTCACTGAATGATCGGTAATGGAATCAAAATATGCGTATTTGACTAATATATCGACGTACCAAATTTGAAATTTGTATTTCCAGGATGAATAGGCATTTTGTCAATTCTTGAAAGTGTTGAAAAATCTGAGCAGGAAGCTTTACCTTACATCTTTGACACCCTGTATCTCGAAAACTAGTCGGCCGATTTTTTTGTGCCTATAAAAATTTTTGTTTAGGCAGTCAAAATCTACAACATAACAAAATTTCAAAAGAAATTAACGAAAGGCCAGTTTCCATAAGGATGGCGCGGTGCCATTTGCAAACAAAGCTTGAACTATTTGAAGATTCCTCTCCTTATTTGTTTTTCTGTACTTTTTAACCTTGTATATTTCTCTGAACTGAAACGACATTTTTTCAGCTTTTTATATGGCAGAAGTTCTCCAAAACTCAGCCAAAACCCATCATCCTTTCCTTTCAACTAAGAGATCCCACCAAAAAATAACTCGGCATCGTCACCTGTATAGATAAGCCACCGGAGACTATAACACCATACTCTCAGGGAGTGTTCCAGGGTCGTGGTAACCAAGGTTGTGCCTCAGTATAAAACTAAAATGAAACCCGTGGGGGGCAGTAGTAATAGTAGACTAGCGTCTTTAGAAGCAGTCACTACCGTTGTTTGCCATGTTGAGATTAGTGAGTATCAAAAAAAATGTCATCTTAATTCGAAATTGTTTGGTGGAATTTGGTGTATCAGAGGGTAATTGCCGAATTGCGTAGGTTAGGCTTCCGTCATAAACGGCAGTGAAAGGATCACTTCCGCTTTCGATCTGGTTGACCTTTCGCTGAGTTAGATTTCTTTGTGTCCACGCCCTTGATTCTGCAATATAGTGGATTGGTTGCGTTTACAGGGTGCATTAAAAATGAGCAACGCGTTGAAAATGTTCAGTCTTCAAGCATTTCAAAATCGTCTTTCATTTTGCTCTTGTTTAAATATCCAGTTTGAAATTTGTTCATTTGTTTCCTCAAGTATTTCCACCTAACGAACTATATTTTATCAAAATCCCATTTACCACCTAGTGGTGTAGGGTTATTTACTATTTACAATTCTTTATCATTATATTGATTTTCTTAATCATATAAAAACTTAGCCCATTCTTTCTTGTTTCTTGCATCTGTGTAAGATTTTCCCTTTTTCTTTAAAATTTCCACAATTATCCCATCCCATGTTTGTCTTGGTCTTCCTCTTTTTCTTTTTTTGTTTTGAATCTTCGTCTGCCATATGTGTTTCACCGGGGGTTCGTTATATATCCGCTGTGAATGACCCCACCAGCTGAATTGCCTGTTTTCAATAAACTTCAGTGTTGCTTGTATTCCTAAATCTTCCCTCACCTATCTCGGTATTTTTCAGTGTGTCCATTTTATCACTTCTTTTGCTCTTCTCAAATATTTCATTTCAATGGCTTGGATTCTGCTTTTTTGTTTCAGGACTCGCAACCAAATGTCAAAATCGGTCTATATATTGTTTTAATTATTTTTTGACAATTCTTGCAACCAATCGAAACCATTAATTCAAAGCATTCATGTACGTTCAGGCCAATCACAGCATTATTATAGTGGGAATTTTCTACCTTGAAAATTGCCGCGGGAATTTTTTGTGGTATTTTGTTTTTATTATGTGACAACTGATACTTTTGATCTGACGTCTGTCATCAGTTTGCATGAAAAGTGAAAAATTATACGAAAACGGTTTAGAACATTATCATTCGATGAAATTTTAAGAAAATCATCGAAAATGCATGTAAGAATACTATTTTGAGTAACGTGTCAATTTGGAAACAGTTTCAATTGATAACCTAGGGACAGAGAGAAAGCAATAGCTTTCAATCCAACGGAACAAAACAATGTTACGGAATCCTCCAGCCAAGGACAACACATCCATAATAATTGTATATTTCATGATGAGAACTTCAAATTCCAAACTTCATTCTGTTTATAGTGATTCAAGTAAATTGTTGAAATAAAAATGTTATATGTATAGAGAATAGGTCTATGATTGGGGCATCAAAAAATAATCTATCGAATACCACACGAGAGTTCGATAAAGTAGAAAATAATTCTCCAGATTTTTTCTCAAACTTGTTGCCATTTGGCAACCACTTTTCGAAAATTCTGTCAAATTATTTTCACTTTATTCTCACTCTCTTGTGATATTACAACTGAAAACATTCATTTTAGTTTTCTTTGAAATTAAAATAAATTTTTCTAAATATACCAGAATGAAACTATTATTGTTCTCAAGAAAGTTATTTCGACAGATAATTATTCCAATAAATTATTAGAATAAACTATATCATGAAAAATTAGGTGTCAATTGGATATTTTCTAAAAATAATTGACATCCCTCTTCATGTTTTTTGAATCTTTGGAACCAACAAATATGCTATATTTCTTTTGGAAAATTTGAGGCACAAAACTCGTATTGTTGTGTTACATCTTCCAGATCTATAATTACTTTCATCTTTATTTTTCCAGACCCCTAAAACTTAAAATTCCTCAAAAACCAAGGCCAATATCCTTCTTTATCACTGAATCAAAAATATGTTAAATATGCGATGAGTTTATTGAATATACTTAGTACCAAAAATATTTCATACGTCGCATCACTTTGTTATTTTCGACAATCAATAGTTTATTTCCGGATATTTAATAAAGGTTATTTTTCCGCGCATGGAAACATTTTTCTGAACATCATTCCTAGTGTTTTTCAGTGTGAAATATTTTAACTCATTTTTATATTTGAAATGAATCTTTTGTGTGTGAGTAGAAAATCGTTTAAAATATGATTATTAGTTATAATAAATATGTATCATCTTTTTTTCTTCAATTTTCGCCAAAAATTCAATTTTGTACAATAACAAAATGTCATTAAGTATGACAAATTGAAGTCAAAGCCTATTTTGATAAGAATTTTTTTTTTGACACCGGATTTTCGAAATAGGATAATAACTTACGATACATCATTCAAAACAGAAATTGTGAATTCAAAAAAAAAATCAATTTCACGAATACAAAAGTGTATTTTCTTGTAGAGTAAATTCCTCTGAAATTACATTATCAACTTTTCCAAATATCCTTCTATTACTTAATGTTGGCTTACTTTTTTTTAAATTATTGAACAATTTTTGAAAGCGGTAATTTTTGATATTGCTTTGAGCACAATCTACGAGTGTCTATGAGGGGGTCTTATCATTATTATAGGAGCAATTATTTTGTTGCCTTATTCACACAATAAAGTTAAAAAATCTATCGAATTACGTTGTTCCAGGTCACAGCACTAGCTTTAGTAGCAGCAGCCTTCGGGCAGGGCTACCATGGTGATCCAAGAACCGCCGCCATCCTCACCGAAGACCGCTACCTCCAAGCAGACGGCAGATTCGGCGCCCAGTACCAGCAGGAGGACGGGGTCAACTTCAAAGAGGAAAGTTCTCCAGACGGTACCCGGAAAGGCTCCTACTCCTACATCGACCCCAACGGCCAAAGACACACCATAAGCTACACCGCTGGTAAACACGGATTCATGGCTACAGGAGACGGTATCCCCCAGCCTATCCCCACCACTCTACCCGTAGCTCCCCAGCCCAACTACACTCCGCTACCCCAGTACAATCCCCCTGAGTACTCGAGACCTCGCCCTCAACCACAGTATCAGCCTGAGCCTCAGTACCAGCCCCAGCCTCAGTACCAACCTCAGCCACAGTATCAGCCTCAGCCTCAGTACCAGCCCCAGCCTCAACCTCAATACCGGCCTCAGCCTCAGTACCAAAGTACCACCCCAGCTCCTCATAGGTTCTATCCCCCCGGCAAGCTGAACTTGAATAGGTCTCCGGATGGTTTTCAGTTCAGTTTCAAGAGTTCTTAGAGTGGGGTGTTCAAATATTTCAGAAGAGACTATAAAATTTTCATCTAACGGGAACGTAGTCAAGTGGTATATTGGAGGTGATAGACGTTCTACAGAACAGCCTAAGAGAAATGGAAAACAATTACATTCTCGCCTTTTTCTTCAACAAAATTAACATTTTTCAATGTATATATAAGTCAATTCTTCTTCAGTGTTGAGGTAGTTTCTCATGCTTCTAATATTTATTTATGCAACATTGTTGTGAGGATACTGGTTTGTGATAGTAGACTGATACTTGAATAAAAATTGAATGTGATCGAAGAATTTTATTTGATTTTGATGATTAATGGTTGGAGAGCATGACTCAATCAATCCTTAATATTTTTAATAAAAAATTCCACCAGAGGTTCCAGATCATTTGGGTACTAGGTCTGTTGACTGAAATCAGATTAGATCCTTCAATTTCTTGGACAATATTTCACAACATAGTCAATAAATTGTTGAACGAGAATAAATATGTGCGGCATCATACAGAAATGAAGAGGTTTTAAAAAATAATAAAACCAACACGACGAGCTCTATTCAAAGATGTTGACAGATAAGAATTATTCTTATTTTCAAGGCCTGCTATGCTCTGCTGAATGGGTCGAAAAAGTGGATAGATTATTCGATTTGGGTATATTTTGAACACATATATAGCAAGTTTCAGCCCAATATCTCATATAGGGTGTCAATTATTTGATGAAAAATTTCTAAATTGATGATGAGCGTATACCTACGCATGAAACATATTGTATATGGGAATTAAAATAGTTTTACAGACAACTTCACGTTTAAAATTTTTCACAAATTCCAAACTCCACTTTAACACCGTCGTATAGATATCAAATCAGTTGAATATCGGCATTTCCTATACTTTATTACTAAACAAACTGACAATGATATTTCACAACTACTATCGATTTCAATATAAAATTGTTATTCTTCTTTAAATCTGTTGTAATGTATGATAGTCACGATTCTCATTACATCATGAACTATGACTTTATCTAAGGTAAGTAAAAATGACCAACTTAATGGAAACAGGATTATCTGATTGTTTGCTGCTAGTTATCTCAGGGATTTTTTACAGTCCCAAGTCAGCTTGGACTCGCAAGTGCGTGACATTTAGTGCTGCTTGGATATCTGATAGAATAAAGATTTCTGCCCTTTGGGTGCCCCTTTCAAGGCATTCTTGGACATATATCTCTATAGTATGTACTTCTTCTTGGAAGATGCTTGAGGTCCTACCAAGGGATTTTGAGAGCCTGAAATTTGTCTCTTTAACGCCGACTCCAACTACGTCGTTTATCTTGTATCCGTTCATGTACCATACTGAGGCATCCATTGACCGTTCTGTGTAAATCTGGTGGTTATTTATAACCACTTCAAACTGCACTTCGAAGTCGTACCTGATCGGCATTATATCTGTCAGTTTAGACATGGCTTCTAGGGAGATGTGTTCCAAAATCTTTAAATGGCTTTCAAATTTTTTGTAGACTAGTAGACTAGTGAATCTTCAACAGAATGTAAGGGGGGGGTGCAATTTTTAAAAATTTCTGATTTTTCGTGTGCTCTAGTGAACGTTGATTCTCCATCTTCCATCTATGTTATGACAGTCTCCAATAGAACACTTGTAAACATTTCATAATTCACCAGAGATATTTCAAACTGTTCTCTTTCGTAATACAAACACTGACAAAAAGAGTAAAATTATTCCGTATCTCAAGTGAGATTTTATTAGAGCAAATTTCTGCTGAATTTCAGTAATTTGGTCCTTGATGGTAAGAACATTTATCCCCTTTGTATCAAATGATCATATAGTTGAATCACGTCAGTTAGAGTTAATCCATCAAAGCAACACTAACGAAAATATTGGATTGAAAATTTCAACAAACTGGCTCTGATAATATGGCGAACTTATCACTAAAATGTTCTACCATTCTTGTTTTAATGTTTCTTATTTTATCTTGACGTTCAGACATAGCCTTGACTTCCAAGATACCCCACCCACTGCTATAGGAAAACTATTAAAATCCGGAACAGGTCTGTTTTATTCAACTATCCGTAAATAACACAATGCGAAATACCAGTTGAATCGGAGCAACTAACTCTAGCCAAGGCCATACGTTACAATGCACTTTCATTATTCATTGGTCTACGAAATTACACAGTATGACATGTTTCATTACTGGAATTTCAGATATTAATCTAGGAGAAGTTTTACTCGTTAAGTTTCAAAAAAAGTATCAAACTTTGTCATAAAACAGCAAAAAATATGAGTTATATTCTTGTTTGGTACAACCCTGTGAGGTAACACATCCTCCCTTTTCCTCACACTTTTTCAAAATACACTCCATTGTGAGAGTTTCAATAAATAAGTCATAGGTACTCATCAGTGTGATTTCTATTCTGTCTATACTATAAGAGTGTAGTGTTTTTTCATTCCTACATTTCTTAACTTTGTTGGTTCGTGCAACTGTCTGAGTGAATATCATTCGTGCTCACAACACTATCGAAAATTCTGTCAGAAATATCGATCTCCATCAAGTTGCTGAGTGATGAACGAGAGAACGTCGATAATTATGCTCACATAAATGGTTTGGCATCTAGAAGGAATAAAACGTCAAAAATGTCACTAATGGATGTAGAAAAAAATATAGAGGGCAATAACTCCGTTCCCCCTTCGAATGAACTCGATAAAGTCAATCAACATAATATTTTCATGAGCAAATTATTATTATTACATAAAAAATTAAAAGAGAAAATGCATTTTTGGTTATTTTTGCACGGTAATATATTTTCACAACAGTTGAAAGAAACTATCAGAAAAAGTTTAGAAGAAAGAATTGGGATGCCCCATCCGATGCTGACAATTACTATCGATAGTATTGCGAAAACTTGTGGTATTACCCCAAATATACCTGTGAAAAGGATAGTACGTAAGTATTGATCCATGCTGGAATAACTGATTTAATAATGAAACAAATATTCTGACTGGTACTGAATGTCAGATCAAACAGCTCTTTCCCTTCATTTTCATCTAAAACGATTCCGTGAAAGTAATGGTTTTATTGACCTTCATTTTTATTCGAACTTGATCTTGACTAATTTTAATACAGGTGTGGTTTATTTTGAATCTTTCAGAATAGCACTAATAAATTTCCTGTAAAGCAGAAGCATTAATTACGAGGCTGGCACTGAAAGTTTTTTTCATCACAACATAATATGCCATTAGCGTTAATTATGTTTACTCGTAAGTACTATCGACGTAAAAGTTCCATTTCATATTTTCGTGAGTGTGATGTTATTTATTTATAATAATAGAAGCATAACTACTTTATAAAATGCCAGCTGTTGATAAAAATAGTAAATGGTGACTAAAAATATATCCAACGGTTTTATTTGGAAATGCTCAAAATCAACTATAAGTTTCCTTGTTTCAGTATTTGGAGGATTCCTTTCGGTAACTGTTTTTCTCCCCGCACTTCCCTTTCATTTCAAGATTTTATTTTAACGAGAGTAATGATGCTCTAGTAAAATACTGTGGAACCGAAGAACATATCTTTCATTCTTTATAGGATTTTTCATACAGCAAAGCTTTGGGACTCGTTCTCTAGAGAGATGTTCTCAAAGGCATGTGTTATTTAAAAATTAAAAGAAAATCACAATTTTTCTCCTCATTTCCCTTGGTTACCACACAGGGTTTTCAATTTCGTGGGGAAACAACACAGAAAAAATCGTATGAAGTTTTTCTTCCTCATTATTTTTGGGCTTTACGGTCGTGTCTAACTGTTTTTGATTATTTATTTCATTAAGTATCATTTACATTCATCAAAATAATCCATAATTATCATTTCAATAATTATTTGAAACTTCATTAACAAAATATATCCTCATTCTAATGATATGACGAGTAAATATCATAGAATTATGTTCACCTATTGAATGGAAGAATTTCGATTTTTTTTATTGTAAATTTCCACAGTCTACTTCTACAAAAAATCTATCAGTATGTATTTATTGCCTATTAAATATACGACAAGCCTGAAAGAATTTCATACTTTCACTATGATTGTTTTTATTGGGAATGGTTATGAAAAACTCTCGAGTTGAAAGGACAACTTTTTCTATGAAAACTTTTATTCTGAATACTCTGAATATGAAAAACAAATATAGTCACTATAGTGTCATCTACCGTCGAGTAGTTAAACTACAATGGACGTATATGAAATTAGTTTGGTTGAAACTCATTGAATGAAATTCGAATGTCGATTGGTGAATGTCCTCCCATAATTATCAATTCAAATAGACTATTTCATATCAGAATTTATAACGAAATTTTTCAACATAATTCTTCCATTCATAGTAATTTAATGAAGTGAATCCTTTCAACACAAAAGAACTTTCTCAGTACTGAAAACTCATGGAATATTGAATTAGTCAACACTGTGCCATCTCCCGTCGAGTTGTTGAAGTCTTTTTGAATAAAGTTCAATTGTTTGCAGCTAGATCATTCATATATGATTCAATATTAATTCAACTATTGAACAATCCATTTGCACCCGAAATTATTCATTCAAATAGACTGTTTTAGAGTGAATTTTGAATATCAGCGTTTTATTGTGAATAATCCCAATACTAGGAAATCAACTTCACTAAAGGTTCCTGTAGACCTTGACTTCCTGTTCTTATCGACATCTTACATCTAAAGTCAGAGGTTTCAACAGTGAGGTTACCTCTGCTGAAAAACTTTTGCTGACTTGCAACAGATGTCAGTATCAATTCATGGTCAGTATATCAAAAAGTCCTTTAGGAAGGAAAAAAAGTGATACTCAATAGCGACAGAAAATTATCAAAAATACATTTTTGTCTGTCCATCGATTTATGGACTTTCATCATCAGTAGTAATTTGGCATATTATATTCTGCCTTGTTCCATTTCCAGCCTCTCGCGTGACGTCAGATGAAGACGTGGCCATTGTTTCTCAATCCAAAAATGAACCTCAACCAATTCAACATCAGAATAATTGATTGAAGTGAGCCAGGACAAGGAACTCACATAGGTATTGCTTCAAACTCCTATTCAGAATTTTTTTATCAACATATAACAATTTGAAAGAGCAGTAGGCTCGTTGAATACCTACATTTGCTAACATTTTTGAGGAATTTGAAGTACTTGTCCATTATAACACCCAAATTTTCGACAATGTTGTTAACAAGTGAAATTAAGTTGTCTATTCCAATCTTTATGTTATATTATTGTTATATTATTCGTTATTTGAGACCTATATTGATCATTCCCAAATGAAATGAGTTGGGATTTGTGTGAATTGATATGCAGATTGTGATTTATGGAAAGATTTATAACTTTTTTCATGTGATTTTTTTTAATTCTGGGTATCGTCAGCATGTAGATGGAATTTACAGGGATCTGTTTCAGAAAATATATCTCTCGTATTTAAAATAAATGAAAGTGGGCCCAGTATGGATCCCTGGGGTACTCCTTCAGTAACACTGCTAAACTGAGATTTTTTTATTATTTTTCTGTTTCTTGTTATTGAGGAATTATCTAAACATTAACATTACTGTTCCGCAATATAAACAATGTTTTTACCTAGGATAGTGCAGCTCTATCATCTGATTCACTATTTCTTGAGAAGATTTAAGATGAAAAAATTCAGTGATATAGGTATAAAAGAGAAATGGCCCCAGAACACCATGAGTCACTGTTGTTTAGGGAGTTTTTTATGCAAATTCATGTATTTGCAGTTTTCTCTAAAGCATGTGCCCAGTAAATTATTGTGACACACTGTAGCTAAAGCTTCAGCTAAGTTAGCAATAATGCCAACAAAGTTTAGTTTTTTCTCTAACTAAAGCAAACCAGTTCAACTGGTACCAAGCATATTTCTTTGTTGAACGATGGCAATGATGAGATAATTAATTGTGAAAAGATTTATTCACGAGACCCACTTAATGAGCTGGTCTGCCTCTGAACTAGAAACCTTCGACGTCAGCCAGTCTATTGAAATGAAATCACGGGTAATTAGGAATTTAAAAAAAATCTGCTCCACTAAAATGGTCTCGATTACCAAGATCACAACTCTACATTAGATAGTAATTATCTGTTTACTTCGTCTCTTTTGTTTAGTAATCAATAATTACTGGTAGTCGTGGATTAAACTTTTTTCTCAGCAGACTGCGAGTTCATAGCCCCATTCAAGAACAGTGGCGCGGATGAATTTAACGAAAAATGCAAGATATTTTGAGAAATTAATGAACAAAATTCTTGCAACAAATGTTTATTTAAAAAAAACGGATATTTGACCAAACCGATGTCAAAAAATAATTGGCACCCAAAACTATTCGAGTTAACCAGTCTCAAATGATAAAACCACTTGTGTTTCATTGAATTCACTGTGTCTGATCTAATAAAATCGTTTATGACGAAAATATTTTTCAATTACGATTCAAATATGTCAATCAACTGTTTCATAAGATGGTTCTGCAACAACTGTAATTATTTCAGGAATATACATATGTACCTACTATTGAAGTCCTCAATGCTTAGTAGTATTATCAGCAGAACTTCCTTGTGGTAAAACCAGGCGAAGTCCATTGCAGAAAGTGCCTCTCAAAAAATTGATTTTCAAGGGGTTCAGTTTGTTACCTTCAAATTTCTAAATATGTCTGAAATATAAGAGTGCCATTATGAATGAACGGGCCGATATTCTACCCCGAAGAACAAGTGCCCTCACACTAAATCCAAATTTCCCTTGACTTCTCTATTCCACACTAGAATGAGGATTTTGTTGTGCCCAAATATAGGAATTGTAGCAGTTGAAAATGTCAGCACTGCTTACATAAGCTTCATCTGTCCAAATACAATTCAACACTTGCTGGTTCCAACTTTCCAGGAACCACTGGCAAAAATCTATGCGGTGTTCCAAATCTCCTGGTCTGAGTTAATGAACTCTTCTTGTCCTGTACGGCTTGAATGTGTGCTTTTTCAAAATCCATCTAACAATAGTTCTTGGTTGGTCGGTGGATTTTTTCAAATTTCACGATTACTTTTTGCGATTATTCTCAACAGCTCATCCCAAAACGACATTTTTCTAATTCATCAATCAATCAGGTTGGGTTGCAATCTTGCAAAAATGTCTCTAAAAGGTTGTCTTCTCTCTGGATAAGAGTGGATAAACGAGGATTTATTGGCCATAAGCATTAAAATTTGCATCGGAATTAAAAAATTATTACAAATATATGAATAAACAATATTCCTTGGAACTATCTGAAGCAAAACTCAGTCACATCGATAATAAAATAAACTCTTCAACAAACAAAACGAAAGCAACACGGAATATCATTTCGGTAATACAAGGTAAGAAAAAGAAAGCTGAGTTGAAAATAATAGAAAATGATGAACAACTCGAAGATTAGGTACTCGCCAATGATTTTCTCAAACATTTTAGTTTTTCAATCGATAAATAATGTAAAAACGATGTAGAATTTCTGACATCGAATATACAGCTCAATGACCAATCATTTTATATGGCGCTTGTGACAGAGCTTGCGAGGTAGTCAGTTTCATGAACAGACCGAAGCCTTTTAATTCTAGCGGTCTTGACAAAATATCAAACAACATTTTGAAACGGTGTAAATATGACCGAAGGTATTTTTCCTAACAAACTGAAATCTTCAGTTATCAGGCCACTCTATAAAAAAGGTAACACTAATGAATACTCCAATTACAGAAAAGATATTCGAAATGGCCTTGTACGACCAACTGTCTAATTTCTGTTCGAGGAATAATATAATTTCCCAATTATTTAATAAATCGTAAAAAAGTGGTATAAATCAATAATAGTTTCAGTCAAACCGGTAATGTCAGTCAAGGAGTACCTCAAGGGTCTATTCATTGGCCTCTCTCATATATAATTTTTGCTAATGACCTCATAAGTTTCCTTAAAAATATATTCCAAATATGGTTTGTTATGCCGATGACACGATTTTTTTAAATACGGAAAATAGCATCGATCTGACAATGGCTACTTCTGAAAAGATGTACACTCGGTGTTCATAATAATCAAGAATTTTTTTTATTGATTTGAGTAGGGAAAAAATAGTTTCTTTTATATTCCATCGAGGGTACAGTCAAACTCCATGTATGTGAAGTTATCTTTGATCAAAACTTAAATTGGGAAAAACACATACATAGTCTTTGAGTTGAATTGAGATCTGACTGTTATGCCTTGAGGTCATTAAAGGAACACTGCAGTCAAAAAATACTCCTCACTCTTTATAAGGCGAATTTTCACTCTCAAATTCGATATGGTTTAACGGATTATGTAGCTGGTACTGATTGTCCTGGAATATTAATTTTACAAAAATCTGCATTGAGAATCCTCGGTAATCTTCCCTGGGGACATTCATGCAGGGTGTCTTATAAACTTAATCAAATTTCAACGGTAGTTGATACTTACATATACGAAATGTTGTGCTATGTTCATAAAAATATTTCATTGTTCAGCACCAACAGATCGATGCATAATAACTTACCAGAAGTGAGCCAAATATTTTCATTTTAAAAATAGGCTCGAAGATTTCTTGACCCAAAAGAACTTTTACAATACATGCAATACAATAACCCTTGGAATGTGCACAATGGGCCTAAATTGGTCTCAATACATATTTTGGATTTGAGTTCTGGAGTTATCAATTGAAATAGAATTTTAACTAAACAAAACGCAAAAAGTTAGCAATCTTTTCAATAATACATACGTTCTTAATAACATTTTACAAGCATTAGTATGATCACTAGATGAATAGTTGATCTACTTAATCGGTCGACTAGTACTATTGGTTGAAAAAAATCACGCGCTGAATCACCAACAATTTTTTACGACAAACAAAGGAAACGGAAAAACCTAATTGATCCAGAAATAGCCCAAGAACTGTTTGCGTGATGTTCAAGTAGATTAGGTATAATAGATTCAAAAAAGATGTGTTTTATACAAGAACTATTGTTGAATAAGATACTATCAAGGTTGTATCAATAATAGATATTAATAACGTGGATGACCTCAAACCTCATGCCCTGGCTAAAGTAGATGTTTAGCAGTCCTTGAGGGTTAAGAGTACATGTGAGTATCGTAAAACGACGATGCAAGGAATGCATAGAGGATAAACAGCTCTTATAAAGATGCACCCTATATCATATGGATATCAGGAGACGAAAACCTACCTAAAAACCAAGACAGATCTGGTCATCGAATTTTTCAGGGAAGAACAACGATTCTGCAACTAATATCCTTGCCGTTTCATTCTTCTCTGTACTCCTTCGGAATGGAGAAATGGATTCAAGAAGAGCTCGATTCTAAGAATCTCGCAAAACGATGCATTTGCATAGGAGTTCACATCCGTGGCCGTGAATTTTTCAATTTGGGGTATCTAGATTACTCACTTAATTGTGCTAAATGAGCGATCTCTATACGTTTTTTCCGCGCTCGGCTGACTGAAAGCGCCATTGGTTTCGATATTCGCGGTTTCTATGAATTTTCGTAAGGTACTGCTGGAGTGAAAGTGGTTCTCAATGTTGTACTTTTCTCCGATCCTTCTGATCTTTTCGGAGATACCTCTGAGGTATAGGAGGATGATAACTGGATTTTTTGGTCGTTTTTCGGTCGCCTCGGTCCTTTCTAGATGTTTCTGTACCTCTACTAGCATTTTCTCAGAGTATCCATTTTGGCGCAGGTCTTTTCTGATGAATCCAGGAAAAAAAACGGAAAAAATACCCCCGGAAAAAAAAACGGAAAAAACCCCCGGAAAAAAACGGAAAAAACCCGAAAAAAAAACTCACCGGAAAAAACAGGAAAAAATACCTCTATATGCGATAACAATGGCCAGTACACAAAAAGTAATGAAATTTCAACCAAAAGAGACGATTTTTTTATATTTTTATGACTCGATTGTTCCTGAACGAACTCACCTGGTGATAAAGTCGCCTTTTTGCAAGGCTGGAAAATCTGTTGTTCCACCCCTCTGTATTGTAAAATGGATCAAATATGGTCGTTTTTTTAACATGACACACAGTTGAAATTTCATTACTTTTGGTGTACTTACTGGCTATTGTTATCGCATATAGGAGTATTTTATCCGGGTTTTTTTTCCAAGGGTTTTTTTTTCGTTTTTTTTTTCCCGAGTTTTTTTTTTCTTGGGAGTTATTTTCGGGGAGATATTTTCCGGGGGTTTTTTTGGGGGGTATTTTTCCCGTGTTTCATCCACGTAACTTAGCTATAATTTTATTACTGTACCTATTACTATTGAAATTATATTTGTAAACAAGTTTCATTTTATACGAGATTATGTCTCCTAATAGCGAGATCTGAAGAATTCATAACTTGGTGTCGATATTGAAATTTGATATACGGACCATGTATTTGGTACAGCCATTCAAAATAATCAAGAATGTATAAATGGACACTTTATGCGACTTTGAAACGTTTTGAACATAAATATTCACATACTAGTCTAGTTAAGAAGTGCTTTTTGGGTCAAACTTTTGTGTAGATGATTTTTGAAAAATTTCCGATTGGAAAAATTGCAGAAGTTATTAAAAATTAACTAAAACAAAATTGGGGTATGGTTTTGTGCAAATATCTCAAAAAATATTTGCATTTTTTTAAATTTGAAAAAGGATTCAAAAAGAGGAGGTAATTTTTTCTAAATAATTTTTATTTTTTTCTATGTAATAGAACAAGAACAACCTTGTATTTTTTGAGGAAAATAATGTACCTGCACTGTACTGTTTGGAACCTTTGGTGTAGTAATGAATATACTGGAGTTTTAATCTTCCTCTTGAAGATGGTCACTGGGTGATCGAAACACGTGTCGAGGTGTTGAAAATAGTGGTTTGGTGTTGGGATGAAACTCCAGTATATTCAAAAATAATGTATTTATATTTTTCATCGATTTTTTAAAATTCTGTGTCCCATTACACCATCATTCTGTCCTGGTTTTCCATGTTTAAACTTATCAAAACTAATTATGATACGATGAAAAACTTTGAGACTTATTAATTCTTTATCAATCAAAGAACAAATAAATTCCAAAATTCATGCTCTTACCCAACTATTTATTTAATGTACAGACATTGAGACATTTTTTTTAATTTTTATGTTTGAATATCTTGTAAACTATAACAAATATGACAATATTACTTGAGTAACATTTTACCTGACGTATATTTATCATCAATTTCAGCTTATAAATTTTGGCCACACATTATTCCCAAAGTTTGCTAGCATCTTACAAACTAAAAATTAACAAGAAATTCTGTTTGATATAACTAAGTTTGTTTATGAATAATTGTTTTCACTTGATAAAAGGTTTTTTTTATTTCATTTTACATTACAGTCTTTTCTGAGGACGTATTTTAGATGGTGGCTCATAGTCTTCAGTATTATCTTGATTTGTTTCGTTTTCTTCGTTTTCATCGCCCCCCAGCAAAGTTTTCACAAGCCCTGGGACGAACAGTAAATACTCTTTTCCAGCGGTATCACCTTCATTCCTCACGTGGAATTTGTCATTATCTTCAATATTTTCACAACGATCTCCTTTGCAATGTTTGCAGATAGACGAACATGGATTTTTTTGCGTTGGTATATAAAGCTGGTTCGTGAACTTTTTTTTGCTGTTATTTACCCCATCCAACCCCTTGTGCAAAATCCACGCATTTGTTAACCGTTGCCAAATTTTCCAATCTACAACAAGCCCTTTGAGATGAGGGTGAACTAGGTGAATCAGTAGCGTTGTGAAGTCTATGGTTGATCATTCCAGCTTTCGGGGAGGCAATCTCCTGAGCTCAAATCCGTGTGATTCAAAGAAGGTTAAAAATTTCACTCTGATCTGGTGATCAAAAAAATACTTCCTAGGGTACGCGACGTAGGAATGGTTGTAAGTTTGAAAGATAGCCAAATATATTCGTTGCACCTACCCTAGCGATTTATCATATTCAATCGTTTATAGGATATATCAAGTTCAATTTTTTGTGAAGCACTACTCCCAGAAAAGTATCTTGTTTGTAACATGCATGTATGTATGAAAAACACTTTCTAATTATCGATCCGAATTATTATTATGCAACATGTACTCCTCCTACACCCTTTGTTTTAGATGAGAACTGGACCGCTGCTGAAAACTTTTCTCGAGTGAATGGTATTGTCGAAACAAATAGTTAGGTGGTCGTCGCGTGACCAATCACTCTTGATTTCACATTGAACTTGAAGTGAAATGATTTATTCCAAAGTAGGGGCTACGAATATTTTGTTATGTCATGCTGCTATTTGCAGTATTTCTTCAGCTTCTCAGTGAGAACGCTAAAACAGACGTAGTTGTGACAGTTGTGTGTTTCGTCCAAAATGGCACTGGTTAGTACGGTTTTTTGAAGTGATTAGTGATCTATGAACAATCATTTTTTGAGTTACATTTTTGGTTTCAAAACTTCTTCATTGCGCGATGAAAAGTGTCGATTTTTCAAACACTGAAGATACTATCATTAACTATTCTAATAGGTAGAGAAAGTAGTTACTTTCCTTTATTTTAGGAATTGATACCGTTCAAAAGGACGAAATCAAGCCAAACATTTTTATTCTAAATTATGTTTTGGGTTTTGTATTTGATGCATGATTCATGATTTCAATTTTGTTTAGTCCCGTGGTTTCTTTTTATATCGCAATGAATCAGAAATGAGCTTAAATTTGTAATAATCCCCGTACCATTTTTCTAGTGATTTTTTCCATCTGTATGATCAAACAGAAAGAATTGTCGATACTACTTTTGTATACAGGGTGTCCCGAAACTATGGTGCCAAATTGAAACAGAAGATTCCCCTTGAAAAATAAATGGGACTTTCCTGATATTTCTTTTCTCAAATGTCGTTCGTTGCAAAGATACAGGGTGTTGAATATGAAAAATTAAAAATAATTTTTATTCATAACTTCCTCACTTTCTGAAATTTTTCAATAAAATTTGACAGAATGTTTGTGTTCAATAGGTACATTTTGAAAAAGGAAACGCATTTTCAGTTGTTACCAGTGGCGTACAAGAAGGGCATCAGGGTACCTTTTCTCCCCTATTTTTTACGCCACTGTTAAAATCAGAAAAATTATGCATTTTTTGCATTCCTCATTCAATTTTCAGTAAAAAATGTATACTTGTTTGAATCCGGAAAAACTAATCATTTTCAAGATAATTACGCTTTTATGAATAAAAACATACCAGTAATGAAAAATTTGTTCCGCAGAAATTAATTTTACAATCCCAATTCCTGGTCTAGATAACATCTTGATATTCAACTAAAAAAAAATTACACTTTCAAATTTAATTGTTTTTTGTAACTATGAAAGTGGCGAGAAAAATGCCTTTTTATTTTTCAGTTTCAACACCCTGTACCTTTGCAAGAGAAATACATGTTGTAATGTCATTGATTTTTTTTGGTAAAATATCCAGTTTTAAGCTTAACCAGTAATTAGGATTGTAAAATTCACTTCAGCCGAACATTTTTTTCATTACTATAGTTATGTGAGTATTCATAAAAGCGCAATTATCTTGAAAACGGTTGATTTTTCTGGAATCCAACAAGTATACATTTATTACTCAAAATTGAAAGAGGAATGCAAAAAGTTATTAAATTTTCTGATTTCACCAGTGGCGTAAAAAATAGGGGGGGAAAAGGGACCATGATGCCCTTCTTGTACGCCACTGGTAACAACTGAAAATGTGATTTCTTTTTCAAAATGAAGCACCTATTGAACACAAACATTACTTCAATTTTTTTTTTTTTCTTAACTGTGGAAGTTATGAATAAAAATTACTTGTAATTTTTCATAGGCAACACCCTGTATCTCTGCAATGAACGACATTTGTGAAAAAAAACATTAGGAAAGTCATATTTATTTTTCGAGGGGAATCTTCTGTTTCAATTTGGCACCGTAGTTTCGGGACACCCTGTATAACACTGTGAGAACCAAGAAATACGCGTGTTCAAAACGAATGTTTTGAATTTTTCTTGTTAATTCAAGGGTAAATATTTTTGGATCATTCTATTTATGGCATTTTTTGTGATGAAATAGTTTTCCGATCATTTCCGGTAATCCGTTTTCGAAAACATCCCTTACTCTCTTGGAAAATAAGATTGGCCACTATAAAAGTAATGAATTTCACATAGAAGTAAATTTATGCGTTTTATAACACTTTTGTAATTCTGTGTTATACGGTTTCTGTGTATTTCTTGTTATTCAATTATTTCCTACTCGTTTTCAATGTAAATGTATCGGTGTTGAAAAATTCAACATAATTTCGAATGATATGTATTTATAGATATGTCTAATTGGTGGACTATAGTGATGAAAAACTTGCCTGTGTGCGGAAATCATCCTGTTGATTTTTTCAACTAACTTGGCACAGAAGTTATTTTGAGATTTTTTTTGGAACTAACGTGTTTACCACTCTCACTTTTAGCAGTAAACCTACGTCAGTACGGTTGTTTGTTTTTATTGATTGACGCGGCCATTACTTGAAGATCATAGTAAATGCACAAACTACACTTGATAAAATTCGATTAGATTCTTCTGAAGATTGAATCGTTTTCCGTAAAGTGCAAGTACATTAATTTGTACTGAATAAAAAAGTATTTAAAAAAATAGTTTGAATCTATTCAGATATGAAAAAAACATGTTTATATCTTATTCCTGATGTACATTTATCCACTGTTTTGTTCTAATCAAGTTGTACCTCTCTTAATTTTATCTATCTACCACTTGTCATTTGCCTCAATTTTTTTATGTTTTTTTGACGTAACTTCTTTTGGTCATGTTCGTTAGTAGCAAAAATTGTCATTGTACGACACTGTTCTATTTTGTATGTTTAATTTTTCTTTTAGATTGAGCAATAAAAAATTTGTCCTAATATCATTGAGATAGGTTTTTTCTGTTATATGCAGGAAAACAGTTTTAGACGGTTCTAATATGAAAATTAAATATCTAAAATAAAAAATTGTGGCGTACAATGATTAGTCCTAATATCACTTGGACGCCACTGGCAAACTTCATTCTAAGTACGCCGAAACCTCTTATCACTTCAATTATCAAAATCAGCCGAAAGGTTTTTGAGAAATTAATAGAAAACTGATTTTATCCTACTAACTGTGACACCCTGTATCTCGAAAACGAAGTCAGGACACATGCTTGTAGAGAAAAATATCTTAACTTTACTTTTAAAAAACAATCCTCAACCTTTGGCAGTTTAACCCTGGGTCACCCTGTATATTGTAAGTATAACAAAATTTTCTGTTTTAAGTAACTAAATTGAATTTTAGTTATAGTGTTAAAACTTTGAAATTCATTTGAAAAAATCAGACAAAGTCTGATGGCTTCAGGAGAGAGACAGAATTTTAGCACAAAAAAACCTTTATTCTCTCCTTAATTTTAGGCAGATATCTGACAGAAAACAACTGCTTCCCTGGCTGTCTCCCAGATTCTAGGGAGAACGCTGCACAAATATCTGTCAGATTTAATTCAACGACCTGCGTGGTATTAGCCAGGGAAGTAGTTGTTTTCTGTCAGATTTCTGCCTAAAATTAAGGAGAAAATAAGGATTTTTTTTTTGCTAAAATTTGAAATTTATCTTTATATACAGGCCGTTTTTTTTATCATGTGGTAACATTGCTATATTCTAAACCGTAATAGATACAAAGACGATTAAATGGGAAAAAATGTAAATATTGTGGTGAGCAGTACATTGGTCAGAGAAAATCTACGGGGACTCTCGCCCTTCCCGACTTATACAGGGAAAACTAAAAATGCTGTTTTCGGTTTTTTACGAATAGAATGGTTATTTCAGAAAATATAAAAAAATTAAAGAGGAAAGTTTTATTGTATTCAAAATGTACTAGAACTACGTAATGAATTTTTAATTAAACTTAAAAAACCGAAAACAACATTTTCAGTTTTCCCTATATAAGTTGGGAAGGGCAAGAATCCCCGTAAATTTTCTATGACCAATTTACTGCTCACCACAATAGTTACCTTTTTTTCCCATTTAATCGTCTTTGTATCTATTACGGTTTAGAATATAGCAATGTTACCACATGATAGAAGAAACGGCCTGTATAGATATTTTGCTCATATATTCAGCCAAGCATGTTAATGTTTATCGATTTTGAATACGTTGGTAGGTAAAGCCAAAAATACCATTTAAAACACACAAAAAAATATATATAAAATGTATATCAGTGAATATAGGAGTTACTTGATGATTCTCTTATTTTGTTTCGTAAACAACCGATACCTTCACCTTTCAAAAATAAAAGTAGGCCGCTACTTCTCAATCAATTCAAAGTCAAATTATGATATCAAAGAAATACCTAACCTTTCAACCTTTCATTCGGATGAAACTCGACAGAAGATACGTTTTTTTTTTAATTTAAATTATTTCAATGGGGCAATTGGTATGAAATCTATCTAGTTACGCTTACGCAGAGGATTTGCTTCCTTTCTTAAGGCTGAAATGTGAGCAGTTGACTTAGTTCTTGTTATCTAGAGTGTGAAAGGAATGTATTACGCACGAGTAAATTGTTTCATTATGTATTTGGGGGATTGAATATCATTGCTCTCAATATGCCAATCTCCGAAAAATTCTGCGAAATATTTGATATTTGAGTTCACTGAAGTTTTCGATATGGAAGAGAATGAAGTGACAGTTGAATGAATTGAAATATGGTAACCCAACATAAGAAGCCTCCTTTTCTGGTATATCTTGAATTAGAGGTAGATTACAGATAAAAATGTCACGAATAGAAGCAGAAACAAATATGGAGGGAAATGACTCTTTCCCACTCCAGATGAACTTTTCAACTCGAGAACTGTTGAAGATACAGCAATCCTGCGAGCGCCAATCGATTCAGAATGATGAAATTAGGAAACTCCGTGGATTTTCATTCATTCGACTTGGAACAAAAGAATCCCCTTAAAATCCTGAAAAATACAGAATGAGCAGATTCACTCGCAATCCGCACTATATACTCAAAACTTCATTCAGATTCCCAAAATAGATTATTTGTTTATGCTCAGATTCAAGGTTTGGCATTTAAAAACAATACAACGTCAAAAATGTCACGAATAGAAATAGAAATAAATAAGGAGGAAAATGACTCATTTCTGTCAAATCAGACAATACTTTGAAATTTCGTCAACTTGAAAGTACTTTATTCTGTTTTAGGGTAATGAAACAACAACACTGTGTATTTTACTAGCAGTCCTAACAGTAACCTTCGCCACTCGCCAGCACCGAAGCCCATCCTCGATCTTCCATCAGGAAACTTCCCACCCCTCATCTGACAACTTCCTGGAAGGATCCTTGACATTCGACAATCACCCCGTACGAGTATCGGCAGGATTCCACTTGAAACCACCCCCGCAATTTAGACTGTATTCCCTTCTCCCAGTCCAGCTAACAGGACTCCGTTTCCCGCCGAGATCAGCACATTCAAGGGAGCGTTTTCACATACCTCCCTTTCCTGCTGCTGCTCTGTTCACCCCGAACACTATAGAGCAAACCGCTGAAACGAAGGGTCAGGTCGAGGAGTACGAAAAGGCGCTGCGCGAGGAAAATGAGCAGGATAGAGCCACGACTGCGGGGCAGTTTTTGGAGGTCGACGATTTGGAGGGGTCTACGAAGCCTACGCATTTCGTCAGCGTCAGGAGCAAAGAGTACAACTATAAATATTCGGTTTAGGAATTGGGTCAACTAGTCGAAAGGTTGAAAATAACAAATAAAAAAACATGCGCTCGCTACCTACTTGATTTACAAATCATGGTATACATTTCCTAAGACATAGGCATCATTAAAAGAAAAGAGAACCAAAGTTTACCTTGCTATAACAGTTGGTTAGATCCCTATATAAATAGTATCTGCGAAGGAATCGATAAGGATAAATAATTTAATTACATTAGGTGTTCTTACTATATACAGATTCTTTATAATCTTCCGATTTTCTCCTTTGCATATTGAACCCCCACTCCTCTAAAATTGCAACAGATTTTGCTTCTTCAATCCGATATAATTTTTCTTTGCAAAACTCCAAAAACTGAGCCACACTGTTGCCTTAGAATTTTTGGTATGTGATGGAGATAAATTTTCCACCTCTTTTCTATAATTACCTCTGTAGTTTGTAAGCATGTATACCGAATGAAAGTATCATTCTGAAGGGACATTTTCACAAATAAATGTTCATAAAATCCGAAACTTGACTGGTTAAGTATAAATTTGAAAACATTGAAAGATAGCAAATTTCACCAACTCTCCGAATTTTTGATAATATACAGGGTATTTCATTCAAAATAATCAACTTTCAGTAACTTTTTTCAGCAAACAAACTGTTTTTTTACCACCCTGTATTGGATTAACGGAAATTAGGCTGGAGTGTGGGAAGCCTCCAAGTATCACCTAACTCCAAACCAAATTTCGATACAATAGTATTTCTCAACTCAAAGATATTAGCATTTTTAGGGGTCATGATTCGGGAAGAAAAAAAAAATTGAAATTAATTTATATTTCGAAAACGGTTACAGATAGGTATGAGGAAATATAAAGAAAAGTTGTTGGGCAATTGTTAGAGATTCCAAAAATAATATTATATAAGTACAGGGTGTTCCACTTGAAAAATCAAAGTTTCCGCTACTTTCTAATAGAGGTGGCAACACCGCATTGTCCAAAATATTTTAGTTTAGTATAGAATGCCCTACATGCCATCAACCGTGAATCAGCCTGTATGTTGACGAAAATTCAACGAAAATCATAAGCCAATTGAATTTTCAATATTCATCAAATATTTCAAAAATCGCGTTGGAAGATGGCTTCAGGTTTATTTTAGATTTGACAAAGCCTATGTCTTGTCGAAACGTATAAAGTGATTTTGTTATACAAATACGGATAATAACAACACACTTGCTAATTTGTTATTTTCATTATTTTAACGGACTCAAGATTCTCGGCAGTTTTGAAGTTCTTAGTACAAAATCCACCCTAGTATTTACAACCAATGATTATTTATCGATATTATTTTGTGAATAATAAATACATCAAATACAGTTAGGAATACATCGTTTTCTTTCTGATTACTATATCCCAGCAACAAGTATTAATTTTAAAGAATAATCCTTAAACGTAATAGGTATGTCAACTTTTCAACCCAGTCATCTGAACTGAAATTGGTGGGTGATCGCTGAAATTTATGAGAACCGAACAATTTAACGAAACATTAGGTTCTAGCATACCATAGCCACCTTGATTTCTTGTCATTGCATCAAAGGTTGGAAGAGATATTATTGAAAAGCTTATTTCATCGTATTTTCAAAAATACTGGTCATGTACCCCTTCATGAACTCAGGAAATGATGAATTAATTTATTAAAAAAGCATTTTCTACAACGAAATGTTTGAATGATAACTATTCCTGTCTTAATAATAAGTTCTATACACATTGAGTAAATAGAACTTTTCCTTTTCCATTAATCATTCTGTATTCAATTTTTTTATAATTATCCCTTTTAAAAACAGTTATTTTTATATTTAATTTGTCGATTTGTATTGCGATATAAAAGGTATTTCTAGTTATTGGTTCAGCTTATTATACTTACCTATATTTCAATTCTAACTTTTTTGTAATAAATACGTACTTGAATTTGAAGTCACTGGATAAGGATGTGGAAGAAACCCCATACTCCTCCTGATACTCTGTTCTCTTCAAAAAATATGGAGCAAACCGCTCAAACCTACTGTTTGGATGGAATCAGATAATGCGTGCCCACCATGCATGAGAAATGTTTCTATGCCTGTCGACGTTCACACCTGTGCATGTCGACGTGCCTGAAAAACGCAGAGGAGCAAGCACGTAATTAGGATATGTTCTAGTTTGAATAATAATATATGTATACCTACAATGAAGAATACATACGTCGGGATTATTTGAAAAACTCAAATGACATTGACCAATAAAGAGACATCCCACTGAAGAGTACCAACAGTCACAAAAAAAAAATAAAAAAAGGCACTATCTAGCGACCACAGTATTCTGTCGCATACTTCAGTGGTAAAGTACCTACATGGAAGTATTTTGTTGCAATAAAATTGCCAATTTTCTTCATTGCTATGTTATTTTGGCAATTCAAAGTGAAAATTAACTGACTCTGACGTAACGGACATTCAGTATCAATGTGAGATAAATTTATTCATTGGATGAAAGATGAAGCTCAGCAGATATAGTTGGTTTCCTACTTAATACATAGAAAACAAGAGGCTGAAATTTCTACTTTTAACGCTCGTGTCTGATTTCACAGTGCCTCCTCTCTCTGATAGCCAAATATGACAGAGAAGAGAACAAATCTCAATGTTTGCCCATTGTTTTATTTTGATCAAACATGCATAATTTCAAATGCAACAGAAAGTTTACTCGTGCAGCATTGACAAAAATGATCTATTATGCCAAGTTCATATGTCAGCCATACGTACTTGAGCTTACAGCGTACTGTTTTCCGATTGGTGAATGATGACACAGAACATCATGTTCTCAGTCGGCGCCAATCAGCAAACAATACGCCATAATCATGAGCTATCATGTGTACCCATCGTTAGATGACATTTGCTCCAAATCCGAAGTTACTAAACATGTGTATGGAATGTTATTATATTATTTGCTCATGCGCACGAACTCATTTACATCTCATCTATGATTTGGCTTCATTTCCAGCGGTGGCAGATGAGATATGTGGTTGACTGAAGCTTTCGCGTCATCTATGTTATAATAGTACAACTACTTGTTCAAACTGTTTTACCAAGAATTCTATTTTATTTTAAGCGATGGAGAAGTCATTCGGATTCATACTTATTTTTTCTACTTTATCGACAAAAAGCAAAAGTCGCCACGGAAGTGATCAGTCACCTATTCTGGAACATTATCATTTTTGAGTGCATAATTGAGAAAAGACGGAGTGTTTTCAAGCATTTTAGTTTTTCTTGTGTTGACTTCCATCAGTTTAGTTGGCATTGAAGAAGTTTTTGTAGCGAATGAGCCGAAAACAATATTTATTTGATTTACGTCGTGTCTGTGAGTTTTGAAGGAGGCCATCTTTGCAATCTCTATCAGAGGTCCTTTGCTCGCGCTTTCATTGTCTGGTGAAAAGCCAGTATATATCACACACAGACTACATCAAATGGCTTTAAAACGAATTAATAAGGTATGTTGGAGTTGAAATACTCGGTGATATAGTATTTGGGTTCAGGTTTGTGAAGTAAAGTTGTTTTTCTCTTGCTAAACGCCCTTAACGATTTTGTGATAGACCAATGTGAACAATTTTAGATCATCTTTTTATCGTGTGCAACATCGAGTTTTTCTGTGCTAATTTCATTCAAAACGTGCAAGGCCGTTGCCCGTACGTTTTTCGTACAATTGTGTCACCCTTGACGGGACGAATATTTTTGCTTTAATCGCTGGTGAAATTGTGAAAAAATGCCGGATATGTACGTAACCAAATACTCTCGATTGTGGTAAATATTAGTCACAAATTTCCCCAAAACGTTACCGTTTCCTCCATTGCTCATTATAGGACCTTGGCCTGAAGTTTCTTGTGTAACTAACCTCTCCATAATAGGCCCCTGACTTTCAAGTGTCTAAAATTAACTCGCCAGATTCTGAAGTATTTCAAGGAGTCATTTCTCTATTTTTCTTTCTCAGGAATTACAAGACCTCGGCAGAGATCCTCCGGCACAATGTTCAGCAGGTCCTGTGGGAGATGACTGTAAGTGGTTCCAGACTGTTCATTTCGTATTAATTGAATCAAATTTGTTTATTACAGTATTTCATTGGCAAGCAACAATTATGGGACCAGTAAGTAACTTTAATTTATAGCACATTTTATTTAAAAAGAATTTAGGATATACTGATCTCAAACCAGATTATTTTTTTTGCTGCAAAAGATATTTTGCCCTTTATTTTTTCGACGAAATAACGTCTTGTTCCCAAGAAAGCACTTTTTATGGCACTTATTTGGTATTACGCACCAGAATTATCATAACCTAACTTCACCTTGCTCTGTTATCAAGTTCCCATGAACCTTGTTAGGAGTGCATAAATCCTACCTAATCTATGATGAACATAAACATTTCTTTCGAATACATCACTGGATGGAATGTAACAAAGGAAAACATCAGTGACTGAAGAAGTTCAAGGTCAGTAAGGGTGGGTGCAAAGTGGTGGCTTTGTTTACATTAAATCTGTCTGGAAAAATGATTCATGAGTATTGAATCTATGTAATAGTTTTTGACTAGTTTCTTTGGGCCTGAAAGTTGAAATTGCCACATGGAGTTATTATATTATCAATAAAAGTTGAACTCCATCAGATCATAGTAGTTTTTCAAATGAAATTTCCACCCTTCTGAAAGAAACATAACTAAAACAATCTGGTTTAGTTTTTCTATTGACAGAATGGTTTTTACAGTTCCTATTACCTGTAGGTAATTGTGGTTTAACAATAATACCTCAGAAATTACCTATATAAGGGTGTTGAAAAATTATTTGTCATGAATTTACTCATCTCCCATCAATGATTTTCCAACAGATTTCAATTGCAGTTTTTCACTTATAATAATTGTAATATTGATGCAGATTTTCAGCAGATTTATTGGTTTCCACTTTTGTGGAATAAAATAAAAACTCTTCCATTAAAAGCAAATTTTTTGTGGATTTTTTTTAAATTGTAGGTACTTATCTTTTAGAAAGGTTGCTTTGAAAATATATGAAATCATAAAAGGTGGATTTTGTGAATTTTTTTATGGGTTGCTTCAAAAAGTTGAAATAAGAAATTTTGCTCTGTATAAAACTTGCAGATTCAAAAATTAAAACGGAATGGAAGCGCAGAAAAAAACTTTCAAAAGGCTGCATCTCTGTATTCCAGATCATATAATACTTAGTACATACAGTCTGTAGGTGTTGTGTTGTCAGAAAACATTGCTACTTCTTTAGGAGAAAGATTATAGGTCCCAGGACAGATCCCTGGGAATTACAAATAAAAGTCATGCACTCTTTCTGCAGTTACTGTTGTAGCTTGGAGGTAATACTTCTGTTTTTCTTTACCAAAAATAAACAGAAATAGATCCAAATAGGTTATACCTTACACCATTCACTGTATTAGTTTATTATTATTATTTCCACCCTGTTTGCAGTTGGCAATCGTGTGGAGATGAAAGTATTAGCGATTTTCTGGAAAGTAATATTATTAAATGAATAAGTATTAGGGTGCAGAAAAACATTCAAAATAAGGTACCACTTGATCCCATCTTTCATATGAACTGTCTTCCTCGGAAATAATATCGAACTGTTTTTGAAAAGATCTCGGTATTTTCAGAATTAATCGAGTGTTAAACTGGGTTATTCTAAGAGAAACTGAATCAGAATTTGTCGAATCTGACTGCCATGAGGAGCTCTGGAAACACTCTAGTTTGCAGCAGTTTCAAATTTATTATTTTCCTACATTTTACTTTTTGCAGAATATTAAATGATTTGTGTAATCACTAATCTATATCAATTCATATTTACACTACACTATCAGACAAGAAAACTGTATTATTTCCACAGGTGAATACAATTCCTTCTTGTCAAATCTCTTTATGATCTAAATACGATTTCTCAAACATTTTTTGTTCAATTCAAGATTAATGAAATGCATAGAATAAAATATTACTCTCTTTATTTTCACCAACAAATATTTGATGAGGTTGAATATTCACCCCCTTTCATCTCATTCAAAAGAACGTGTCTAACTGTAACATCCATATTTTTATACAGTACATTTTCAAGTTGTGTGCACAAATTTCTACTAGAAACTAATTATTGATGTAACAACTATCCAGATACCAAAAATAACAGAATTGCAGGATATTTATAGTCATTCAAAATAATTATTTTCGGTTATATTACTTCCTGTCTGACCCATTTATACAACTCCAGAATATTCTCATTTTGATATTAAAATATAGCAACCATATTTTTTTGCTAAAGGCACCATTTTTGAGTTCAAGGATTGTTAGATTGATGAAAAGTTATTAAAAATATTATATTCTTGAGCTGTTGGAAAAAATTATTTGAACAGTTTAGGGATTATAATTAATATTACATTCCGACATTAAACACCCTGTATTTCTGTTATCTTTGAGATTCCATCGTGGTTTATGAGGGTTACATATAAATGTAAATATTGAATCAAAGTAAATATTTTCAACAGTTGTCTTGGAATAAAATTGAACTAGTTTTGTAGATATCAATTTTTTACTTTTAATCATGCACTGTTGTAGTCATGGCATTGTAAGATGACCATCAACAAATGAAGTATAATCTAACCATGTAGATTTAAAAAAAAATTAATCAACCATATTGATTTGACGGTCCTTTGGGAACAATGAGTGATTCAATTTTTCAACTCTATAGAGAGGATGAAACTATTGCAAATAAAACTGTCTTCTTAAATCTACGATTTCAATCCTTTCAAGTCTCAACAAATTTGTCTTGGCAGAAAGTTTATGGAAGTGGCCCATGGATCAATTTATTTTAAAAATTACTTGTTAAGTAAAAAAAAATAACAAAAGTAAATCTATTTCTGTAATAAATAATTTCGCGAAGTATCAAAAATAGACTAACAGCATTTTTTACGAAACATGATAGACAATTTGGCTTTGGAAACAATTCAATAGAAAGCAGTTTTAGATTTCATTGAAAAAACTGTCAATGTCTTGTATAGATCAGAACAATGCCTAGCCATTTTTTTTTATCCTGCACATACTGTATCACATTATTTGTTGCTAAAAAAAATAAGAGAATTATGCAGTTAGAGGTGATGTACTTGATCTGATGAGAGATTATTTGTCGTAGAGAACGCAAATTGTAAAAATTGAGGATTGGCTCAGTAATGATATCAAAATTGGAGTTCCGCAAGACACAGTATTGGGCCCGATCCTTTTCCTCGTGTACATCAATAGTATAACTTGAAAAATTTCAAAGGAAATATAATAGCATATGTTAACGATACAGCTTTATTATATAGGGGAGATTCGTGCAACAATTAAAAGCTGAATCTACGAACTCTATAAATATGGTTGAATTATTATTTTTCTTTTTTTTATATTATAATATTATAATAACTCCCTGATTGAATCGGTCATTAGGTATTGCATAACAGTGTGGGGACTGTGGGGAGATCTGTATGATAATTCGTTGAGCAAACTGCAATCAACAACCAATTTCTTATTGAAAATAATACCAAAAAATAAGTTTTTTCTACCGATCAGCTGTATAAGGATGTTGAAAAAGTTAACAGGGGGGACTATTAAAAGCCGCACTGTAATGAAAATATAAACTTGTGATATATTTATTATTTGTAGAATTAAGTGCAATTCAGAATCAGAATTAATATATCACCTTGATTTTTATTATGATAGAGTGAATATTATTCAGTGAGCGTTAAAATTTATCAGGGAATTTTTGTCACTTGGGTTTTTTCGATAGGGGCAACGGTTTTGAATTAAATTGTATAAAAATAGAGAGTAACACAAGTTTTCACTTGTTTTTGTGTAAAATAGACAGGTCCACGCCACGTGTACGGATTTTTGGACCTTCATTGTATTCTCGACTAGTTTTTCCACTGTTATATGTATCCTCTTCGCCATTTTTCGGCTAGTTTGTAGTTTGCCTGAGATTTATTCATTTTTTAACATCCTTCGTTTACGAAAACTTATTCAATTTTCAATGTTGTATTTTGCGTTCGAAGAAATACAAAATGTTTGATTTTTGTACAACTGTAATTAAAAATGACGTTTTCACCAAAGTCTGTTAATTAATTCACTACCAACAAAAAAATAATGTATACTTGATTTTTTTGAAATTCTATTACGTTATAACTTCATTTTAAAGTGTATTGCTATTCTTTTTCTTCACGAATTCGTTCAACTTCTTCGGAATAATACCAGTTATTTTCGTGTCCACCTTTGAGATTTGATCCATATTGAAAATCGAAGAAAAAGCCGCTGCTACGGAAATATTAATATACAGGTTTATGATAAAGTAATGCACAAAATTCCTAAAACGTACAACGATCACTTTTGAAAAAAATGCAAAAACACGTCAAACTGTTCTTTTTATTCCGCATCTTTTGACATAAGTTACAAAAATAACACGTCATAGTTGTCAAAGTTATGACGTCATCAACAAATTTTTTTAATGGGAAGCTAAGAGATTTATTACATTATGTGATAGAGCTTGTGTTCTTACACAAGGGAAAAATAGTTGCAGTAGGGCTCACATAAGAAAAAAAACGAGAAAAGGGATAAAAAACGAAATATCAAAACCAATTATAAAAAGAGGTCATAACTTTGACAACTTTGACGTGTTATTTTTGTAACTTATGTCAAAAGATGCGGAATAAAAAAAAAACAGTTTGACGTGTTTTTGTTCTTTTTTCAAAAGTGATCCTTGTACGTTTTATGAATTTTGTGCATTACTTTATCATAACCCTGTATATATATGTAATAAGTTGGGACTTTCCCAATGTATTACGCATTGCATTAGGAAGTAAAGCGCAAGTCACGCGGCGTTGCCATGTGGATTTTTTTTCTTCAAATCAACTTTATCTGTCAACGCGGTGTTGCCAGATGTTTACGTTTCACTGAAATATACTGAAACTATTGGAGGGTCAAAATTACATGCAAGCTCCAAAGAGGCGAAAGTAGAACCACTTTCAAGTGCATTGTGTCGGTTTATATCGCTTCATCGACTTCCAGAATATTTTTCCCAAACGGAATTTTCTCTGCTTGTTTGCTTGCATAGATATCGAGGAACCTAAGTCGGTGCACTGTTACAGAAATTGCGCTATAAAAATGCTCGTTCGACTTCAATAATGATACCAAGGAAGAACATAATTCAGAGTGTTTCCAAATAAGTGCGAAAGTTTTTAGGATGTGATTCCTTGTCAAAAATTAAAGGGGTTCTCTCAAGTAACAAAAGCTCTTGCCCGTTCTTAAAAAGTTGCACGTTTCAAAAATGTTTTTTTCGTAATATTGCTGTAGAGTTGAACAAATGGCATTTTGTGGGTTCTACCAATGAAAAGTCTATCTATGAATATTCTTTCAGTTTTTGCTAACACTTTTCAACGAATTGAAATTTCTAAATTAAAAACTCCTGTGTTGTTTCCGTAAAATCAATAGTTTTTTGAATAAAAAAATCAAATACAATAACGGCATACGATGGAATTATGAAAACTGCAGATTTTTTTTAATTTTATTTGTTTTTTATTTTATATGTATATTTTTTTATTTTAAACTATCCATTTTCTGTGATTCTATCAATTTTGCCTGTTCTTCATGGCTGTTTTTGTTACAGTAAGTAGAATGAGAAAAAAATGTGAAGAAAAAATGTATTTGTTTATAACGAATTTTTCATTGAATCAATAATAAAAAATTAATTAAAACGAATTTTTTATATTGAAAAGATGAACAAATAATGATTGAACAAAATGGTTACTTAATAATAATTATAAGTGGTAGGAAATTATTGTTAATTAAAAAAAGCGTTTTTAAGTAATAGCAAATTTTTTTCAAGGAACTATTTTTCTTTTAAAAATCATTTGCATCAAAGATTAGGTTTTATGAAAAAAAAATAATCATCTTATTAATAACGCATTTGTTTATAACAATTTTTTAAACAAAACTTCAAAGAATCATTTCCTTGCAGTTGCTGATATCGCTTTATTTTCTTCCCTCTGGAAAAATTAATAATATTGGTCTTACTGTTCCGGGAGTTGGGACAAATTTTTTAATATAATTTTCTTTTTGTATCTTTTTTAGATTTGAAAAATCTCAATTAGTTTTTGAGATATGCGCAAAAAACTGCACAACCTTTTTTTAATCAATTGTTTATAACTTTTGCAATTTTCCGAGTGACACCTGGTTCATATTTTTCCGAGACTCCAAAAAAAGTTTACCATAACATAAAGGCACTTGTTGGTTAGACTATAACAGCTTTTGTTTTAATGATAGACCCCCTTTAAGTTTTGACAAGGCATCACCCTTGCTCTGTATTTGGTTGTATAAATCCCTGTACAGTTTCACTTGAATCACGCGACTTGTCGCATGAATCATGAATCGATGAAAACCGATGAATTTCACGTTCATTTGTTATGACTATTAAATCGATGGAAAGAGTATTAAGCGTGCCCATAAAAGCTATGGAACCGTTAAAATAGTTGAAGTACCTCCTGGTAGTAAATAGGCAATTGATTGTAGAACACGTTTCAGTGAAAGTTTCCTTGGTGATTTATACCGAGGTTACTAAAAGTTGATGAGTTCATATCAACGTCGAGTTGTTACTGTTGAGAGTCACATAAAACCTTGTTTAGACAAGTGAGCTATTCGGCTGCTCTAATAGGCCAAGCAATAGAGACATTGTCCTTGACAAAAATACTACCTGGAAGCCGCCTGTGCCATCCCGTGCAGGACAGTCCGTAGTTTATTTCCACTATGTCCTCAACTCGAAAATGTCATTTTTTAATTTGTTATAAACAATAAACAACATAAAAATCGCGTTTTTTTTTTAGTTTTTTTATTGTAAAATGGAAACTATTGAAGCAGTGTTAACGGTGCAAAAAGGTGAACTGTAGATAATTGAATTCCGAAGAGAATGACGGATAAAACGATCCGATCAGATAACTAGAACCGGAGAAAAGCGGGAAAAACCGGAAAATTGTGTATTTTTTTGTTAAATTTATAACTCTGCCATTTCTTAATATAAAGAGCTGAAACTTTGCACGATAGTAGCTATTGACGTGCACTTTATGTGTGCACAATCTGGATTCAGTCGGAATAATAGTTTTCGCACAATCCTCATCTGATTTTTTTTTTTGGAAATATTTTCGCCGAGAGCTGGATGCGTTTGAGGTCGTCCGATTGAAATTAAAAAAATAGATTTGGAAAGCAGACGTGAGCAGTACTAAAACGTCTATTCTGATTTTTCGATTAAACGCGTTTAAGTATGTTAAAAACTAGTGAGAACATGAAGGAAAACGGCCGACCGCGCGTGAGCCATCGAGTGGTGGGGACTGTGCGAATCGAGGAGAAACGTTTATAGTCCGGCGGGAACAGCGCCGAAATCGCCTGTTTTAGAGTCTGACCCATTTTTGCTGTATATTAAAATGGGACCTATGCAGGTCGATTCGTTATGTCTTTCCACATATGAAATGGAAATCTACGACACGCCAGTTTGGTCGTAACAAAAATTACATGGAGAAAACGAAAAAAATTGGGATATTCCAAAATTAAAAAGAAGGCGCTATAACTTCTGGTATAATAGAGTTATTTGAAAAATTCTTTCACTGTTAGAAATGCCTATTCACGTACTTTGGAATGGGTCTCCAAAAATTTACAAAGAAAAAAAGCATTTTGAAAATCACTCATGATTGACCCAACTAAAATTCTCTTTTCACCAAAAACTGCGCAATTTTCCAAATAGCATTACATGTATATTATACATACATAATTTCTTGATAATAAATTGGCTGCAGCCATTTGACGACGACATACCATCGGCGAAGCAATATTCGTGAACCACTGTCGCCTGGCGTCAAGTAAAACAATATAGTTTTCACGTCAAGGTTTGAAAATAGAATAAAGTTCATTGAATTGAAGTTCTTAATTCTTGTGAAACATATTTCTACACAATTCATTATATATCGAGATGTCCGTAGAACTGCTCATTACTAATATCCTATACAATAGGAGTATTTGGATCAAAAATTCATCAAAAAACAACTACTTTCCTGGCTAATACCGCGACCAACATCGAATTACATCTGATAAAATTTCCTTGCAGAGTTCCTCTCCAATTGCTTGTTGCATGGGAATGTTTATCGAAATTTTCGGACTACCTATAGACCGATTTCGGGGTGTCGCCCCTCATCAGTATAGGGTAGTTCTAGTAGTCAATAACTAATGACTGCAACAAATGGTTCGATGTAAATCCCATTTCAGGGCAAAAGCCGCGAACGCGTCCGCACCGTGGATAAATCCAAACTGAGAGCGCCACTTTTATCACAAGTAATTCAATGTCTGTAGTGGCATTAGCCAGGAAGTAGTTATTTTCTAATAAATTTTTTACCCAAATACTGCTATTTTATAGGATATTAGCAATAAGAAGTCCTATAGACAACTTGTGTCTCATATTATAAGCTCATTGGGAACTACAGTTTTTTTTTATTTTGTTGCAAGAAAATGCTAATCTTTCTCCGAAGTGGTTTTCTATAGACTTCCTCAGACAGTTTGGATTTGGAGTTGGATCAACAATAAGTTTCTTTTTTTGATGATTTTTAATAACTGAACCAAGAGAGGCAATGGTTTTCATTTTTCTGCCTACGATGATACATCCTGTGTAAATAGTAAATGATTCTTCCATTGTTTTTGGGGCATAGTTTCCATTTGAATCAGATTTTGTATTTGTACTGCTTTTGAAGTCTTTTGTGTGTTCAGAGTATGAGGGACGATGATACATAGCTTTGGAAACAAATTAATTTGGGTACAATTCCAATTTTTCCATCATTGCCGGATCACCACGTCCAAAAGTTGTTCTGCTTTTTTCCCAAATTCTGTTTCAGTGCGAGCCTGAATTAGGAAATTTTTCTTGTGGGTGTCACATTTACCACAAACATTTATCACAAATCAGACACTCAGCAGAATTTGCAAGTTTATTGGTAGCCCCTGTAATATTACTACTGCAAAATGATTTTCTACAAGTCCTATGAATTTGAACTTCAGCAGAATTTTGTTTTCATTTTTGTAATAAAAAAGCTGGCTGCTGTCTATTCACATATTGTCCATAAATAAAGATATGTAGCAAAAAACATAGAATACCTGCTTATTCTTTCATCACTCATGAAATCTGAGTCACGAATCGAATTCCTAAGGTTCAGATACCCCAAAATCAAGAAAACGACCAATCAAATAGCTGCAGTACATGCCGAGATAAACAAATGCAAAGAATTATACAGTCGTACAGTCCCCACCACTCGATGGCTCACGCGCGGTCGGCCGTTTTCCTTCATGTTCTCACTAGTTTTTAACACACTTAAATGAGTTTTATCGAAAAATCAGAATAGACGTTTTGTTACTGCTCACGTCTACTTTCCAAATCTATGTTTTAAATTTCAATCGGACGACCTCAAACGCATCCAGCTCTCCGCGAAAATATTTCAAAAAAAAAATCAAAAGAGGATTGTGCGAAAACTGTTATTCCGACTGAATCCAGGTTTTGCACTCATAAAGTGCACGTCAATAGCTACTATCGTGCAAAGTTTCAGCTCTTAATATTGAAAAATGGCAGAGTTATGAATTAAAGAAAAAAAAGCACAATTTTCCGGTTTTTCCCGCTTTTCTCCGGTTCTAATTATCTGATCGAAACGTTTTATCCGTCATTCTCTTCGGAATTCAATTCTCTACAGTTCACCCTTTTGCACCGTTAACACCGCTTCAATAGTTTCCATTTTACAATAAAAAAACTTAAATAAACGCGATTTTTTGTTGTTTATTGTTTATAACAAATTAAAAAATGGCATTTTCGAGCTGAGGACATGGTGGGAATAAACTACGTACGGGATGGCACAGGTGGCTTCCAGGTAGTATTTTTGTCCAAAAAGCAATCATTTGTGGCTCTATTGCTTGGCCTATAAGGAAGATCCGAGTATGTGTATTGAGACAAATTTTAGAGGAGAGCCAAAAAACGTTCAACGGTGGGCACTCATGTCTGTTTAATATGTCCAAACTCTTAATATTCATCTTTAATACACTTTTTTGAAATTATGTTCTACTCTTTACCGAATGTAACGTTCCTACCAGGAAATGTGTTTCTGTGCACTTACTTGGTACAAAATTAGTCTGAAAACCGAAATTTTCTATGGAAAATCAAAGTAGAATCACCTACTTGGTTTTTCGTTGGAATATAGTAATAAAATTTGTTTGAACTTCCGTATATGACAACGGCAGGCAGTATAATATGGCGGAAGAACAGGAAAATTCTCCACAAAAAGAAAAGCGCAAGGAACCCATCTATTTTTCATAATTTAGGGTTGATTATCAAGCTAAAAAGGCATGCGGTGTATAATGGGAAAACGTCACCTGTCACCAGCTCCTGGTCTAAAAGTGAAAGATAAGAATCTGAAATTTGGCAGAGTTAGAGGAAGTTGGCAACAGAGTTGAGAAAATTCATAATGTTTAATGAACAGGAAACATTCACATCGGACGAAATACATATTTAATTGAACCAGTAATCTTCTCATTTTCAAATGCGTGCATAGCGTGCTTACATTCGACGTTTAACTGTCACATGGGCAAATCTGAAAACACCGAGGCCAATCACTAGTCAAGTTTGAAGTTTGAACTTGACTAGAGCTTCTGATTGATTCATTTTACAAGTGCGTGAATCAGTCTTTTATATCACTGATGTAAAATTTTTTGTTTCCAATAAAAATCTCGTCAATTTCTTGCATTTTTTATACAAGTGACGTTGGCTTCCAGACTATAACTAAGCCATTAGAATATTTCGTTGAATTTTTTCTACGCTATTGTATGAGCTTCGTGAGTCATTGCGTTGCAATCCTCCGAAAATTGTCTGCCAACTTTTATTTTAGAATTATTCGGTTTATTTTCAAAGCGATGTTGGGTATTATTGATGATAAGCGTTCGAAATATTTGTATTGTAATGACACTTTCTCGAAATTTTATTACCATTACGGACTGAAATCATTGTTGATATTAATAATATCGATTCGTAATCGATGTTGGATGGATAATGCGGTGTGATGTACTGGAAAGGGACCTTGACACGCTTAATTGGTGACCCCGTTCGATTCAAATGAAAAGTGAGTCGGAATTGTTGATTATATACAAGCTGTGACTTCGAAGTTTATCGATTATTGCTGATATTCTGGATTTTCTGAAAATTAAATCACAGCTTTTCCTTTTTTTATTTTTGTCAACTGATTGTACTGAGGTAGTTTTTGGTGCCGATTTCAAAAATAACATTGATTTTTTTTATCTGCAAAATAAGATGAAACTTTTAAGTAAAGTTAGTAAAAACAGCGATTGGTTTCTGATTCAACCGTTTTTGTAATAAAATCAAGTAGTGTATGTATATGTAATAGGCCAATCAATTCATCATTTGAAATCCAAATTGGAGAGAAAATTGCTAAATAATGCCAACTATCACGAAAGTTTTTTTAGTGCGCAAAGAAACTGTAAAAATTTAACACCTCGTTGAAAATTGCAGCATTGTAAAAAATGTAATTTATAAGTAATTTTGAATTGTGGCTATTTTGTAGGAAAAAAAAGAGTTGCAAAATGGTGAAAACGAAAATATAATCTTATATCGTTTCCGAATTTTGCAGCTTTTTCCAAGTTTGGCTTCAGAGTAAATAAATTATTTCTTCATACTTTTCTTAATACTCCTGCCGAAAAAAACACTGAGAGAGTGACAAAGTAAAGAAACGTGTCTCCCTATTTTTCGTAAGTCTCGCCTAAATTGTGTTATCTATGCCGATGACGGCAACATATTTTATTTATTCACGCTAAAAAATTGTGTTTATAACCTAAATTGATTATAGAAATGATTTTTTTTTCGAAAATATAATTTTTCACAACCACAGATTTCGGGAACTCTGACAAATTAACAAAAAGAATTGGCCTTTTTTTCATTCTGAGAGAGAAATAATACGGGATTTTCGTAAATTTAACTGATGATTATCAGGCAAATGTCATTATTTTGTTTTTGTCTGAAAGTGTCTCTACAGGAAGTTCTATATTCTGAATTGAATAGCAATGTGATGAGTGCTTTTTGCTTTATAAAAGTCCTGTCTGATCCAGACAACAATGTTTTGATACATAATCGAATGGAATTTAGCATAATAGACTGATATCAAGGATTTTGTATCTAACTTATACTCCAGAGATTTTATTAGGTAATATGATTCAATCTTTTACACGTAAAATCTATATGTTCTTGCTATGTGAAGAGCGAGTCAATCATTGTTCCCAAGAATTTTGTCTAACTGACCATTTCTAAAGATTCGCTTCAAAAACTGAGATTGAGGTCATGTAGACTTCTAGATGAATTCGCGAATTGCGTGTATACTGTTTTGTTCAGGTTCACAATCAATGAGTCTGTTCTTATCACACCAATCATTGAATTCAGTCATAACTGTATTGACTAACTGTTTCATATCGTCAGTTGTTTTACTTGAATTCATGGATGTTTATTTAACAAAATAATCGGCAGTTATAAAATGTTATTTTACCATGAAAAATAAATGCACGACTACAATTAACCACTAATTAGTTATGTAAAATAAAGTCAAGTTATTAATACAATTTGTTTCAATTTCGAGATTCTTTGAAAAAAGTTATGTTTTTGATATTGATTTTTATTTATTTCCGTCGTTATTTTAAAATATATCTAAAATAGATAATACGTTGTCAATTTTCATTGTCTCTTTTAAAGATTGACAAGGTGACATTTACAAATTTTCCCTACGACGTTTTGTATCTGAGGAACCTTCATAATTTTTTTTTTAAATACGGCACCATTACTTTCATTATAAAAATTCAAAGCCTTCTTCAACCCATCCATCCATCCATCTTGTTTTCAGACAGTACCTACTTGAAATCCTTCAGGAAAAAACCTCCGAGTTCACGATTCTGAATTATTCATTCGAGAAAGTCATAGCTGAAGAAATCGAGGACTGTTCAAGATTTCAGTTTTTTTTTGTAAATAAATGGGTACGCTTTCAGCGATTTCCTGGCCTCCACGATCGTCGGATCTGACACCTCTTGACTTTTATCTTTGGCGGTACTTCAAGAAGGTTTTCCCTGAATACTCCCCTGAAAAAGACAATTATAGCTACAGGCGTAATATTTAGTCAAAAGATAACCGTTCATAGACTTTTGTTGTGCATTTCGTCATATCAGTATCATACAATCTAATCACTGTTTTATCTATCGATAATAATGCAGACTCATCACGTTTTCCATTCAAAATTATTCAAATAGATATTGATAAGAAACCAGTTTTTATTGGATAGAGCTCCGTTAAAAAAGCACAGATTAAAAACACATTAAAGTGATTGAAGTTAGTGATAGAATACTTGGGAAAATTTGTTCTTTATAATCAATCCACTCATAACTTCAACGATTGAAATATGTTAACATATCACGTCACACTCATCACAAGGTTTAATACATCCATTACACCCTCTAATCTACGCCCAGCTTGCCTTGCTTTGGTGTTTACGATTTGAAATAATTTTTTTATGATTATTTACTTATTGTTGTAATATGTTTTATGTCCAACAAAAAAGAACGTTTGAAAAATCTAAACATCCTTAATATAGGAACAAAGAGTGTTGCTTTTGAGCGTTTTTTAATATCTTCTGGTTATTTTTGGTTTATCATTATCAAAAAAGTCAGTCAGGTGAATTAAATGAATGTTACGGTAGTCACGGACTACTAGATATACAATGGTTTTGAAAATGCGTAGTACAGGATGTCCCACGAGGTTTTGGCCAGTATACAGGGTCCTGCAGCAAGGGCGCGGTCTTCCATATCTCCATTATGGTAATGGATAGATGGATCTATTACCATGATGGAGATATGGAAGGCCGCGCCCTTGCTGCAGGACCCTGTATATCTCGAAAACTATCTAAACTACGTTATTGAAATTTGACTGGTAGAAACCGTAGGTAGTTTACACATTTTAAGCATGCAGCTACGTTGTTGAAACGTCATATTTCGGGTCACGTGGTATCATTTTTAAAATATTTAATTTTTGATATTTAGCTCTTTTACTAATTCGGCGATACCTATGTTTTTTTATGGTAGGTAGGTAGGTAGGTAAAGGTTTTCGATTTGAAAAACAAAGAGAGCTCATAAACACAAAACTAGGATTCAATAACACTTGTTCTACAGTTGATGCTCAAATTGATGTCCACCTTCATAAATGCAGAATTCAAATCGTCTACGTAAATTTCTTGTACATGCTGCTTTAATACTTTCTAGTTTAACAGATTGGCAAGCTGCTTTGATTCTGGTTTGTAAATCCTCTATCTACATCGGTAAGAGCTGTAACATACACAATGAAACAAATCTAACGGGGTTATATCAGGTGAACGAGCCGGCCAAAGTATTGTACAATTTCTCCCAATCCATCTGTCTTGGAAATACGATTGTTCTGACGTCTTTTGATAACTAGAATAGCTGTTACTAGGATATGTTTTTTGTTTCTCGGCTCTCGTCTTTGTTCAAATACAAAACCTTTAAAAAAATATGTTTGTCGTTTCTGAGTACCTACCACAAAAAACATAGATATCGCCGAATTATTATAAGACAGACCTTTACCGCAGTGGCAAAGTACACAGGATGTCTCATGAATATTCTAAATGTAATACAACGTAGCTGCTTGCTTGAAATGTGTAATACTACCCACGGTTTCTAACTGACAAATTTCAATAACTTAGTTTCAATAGTTTTTGAGATATATTCTGGCCAAAAGCTTGTGACCACCCTGTACATTGAGGAGCCCTTGTCAAAAAGTAGCCGGGGGCACTCATGTGAACACCTTTTATTGGGTAGGTTGAGGTACGGGTCCCATTTTATGAATGAACATTAAAAATGTATTTTAGATTACCTTCACCTTGTCAAAAATATACTAATAATATTCGTTGCTAACTTTTCAAGGGTTTGAAACTTTTCACTCTTAACGGTTTTTTCATAGTTTTTTGTTATGGAGTAGAGAATTTGCAATTTAAAGGTCGTGAAAAACGCCACTCATCAATCACATTGTTTTCCTAAGATGAAGATCAAGGCTAACTTTTTACAGTTTATTCAAATACACTAATAAGATCCTCAAAAGCTAATGGAAAATAACTGGGGGATTGTAAAATAGCCAATGGCATTCCTGGTTATATCATTCAGTCTGAATCAATTATTCTATGTTAGATGGCGCCACATATAATGCGGTTGCTTTGAAAATTCATTCAACTGAATGGAAAATATGTAGGAATGAGTTATTATATTGGATTTCCGTTAATTATACCCGATGGAAATTAAATATTAACTCATACCGTTGTATGTATTTTTCAGACTACCGCTAGCATGCAACATTGTCCATTGGCGCCATCTAGCGTAGAGTAATTGATTCTGCAACCGAATCATGTGATTGTGTAATTCCTCTACATTTTCAATTGGCGTCTCGTAAACGTATTTTTCAAGATATCTCCATCGAAAGCTATCGAGGGGATTCAAATCTGGGGACCATGGATATGAAATCTCCAAATACTGTACACGATTTGTTATATTGGTTACAAAGGGAGTTCTTCAAGCACTTGTGATAAATTCTTCAAATACAATTTGTAATACAAACAACTTCATAGTGGTTTTTACGATGATAGCTTTTGTCATCGCGAAAGCATTTCAAATTCTTGCTGTTTAGTTTAATCAACAAATTTAATATTTGTTTGAATTGTATAAAATTATTATATAGTTATTGGTTGAATTACATAAACTATTTTAATACATTTTGGATTTTTAATCTAATTTCGGTAAAATTATTGAATCCAAAAAACAGAAAAAATTACTTTATGCCTTTGCCATGTGTGTTCATTCTGATATAGTATGTTATCATTTCAGAGAAAGTACTCTGCGAAGAAAACCTCTTATTACATTTACTCTGCCATCTCCAAAATCAAGCATTTTTTTTTCTTCAATTGTTCTATATTATTATCGTAACCTGTGTTTGTTTTTTTCAGCCAGATAGTCCATACCAGGGTGGAGTATTCTTCTTAACAATTCACTTTCCGACAGACTATCCATTCAAACCTCCAAAAGTGGCATTCACGACTAGAATTTATCATCCGAACATAAATAGTAATGGTAGCATTTGTCTTGATATATTACGTTCTCAGTGGTCGCCGGCTCTTACTATTTCAAAAGGTGAGTGATTGTGTCTAGTTTGTTGATAAATGTTATAATAATCGGGGTGCGTGATATTTTTTATTAGTTGTTTACAGCGAAACGTTGCAGCATTTAGTGATTATTGCTACCCTTGCCGAAAGTAGAGCTGCTTGATAATAATTCATAGTAATAGTCAAGTGATTTTAAGGACTGAACTTTTTTCTCCTCATTGGAAAAATATGAACGAGGTGTCTTTCAATTCGGAATAGCGTGTAGATGATTATTGAAAAAAATTCAAGAACCGTTTGCAAAAATTGCAAAAGTTATCAATTGAAAATGCATTAAAAAGAGGTTTGGTTTTTTACAAATATCTCAAAAACTATCTGGCATTTTTCAAATGTGAAAAAAGATTCATGAAGAGTAGGAAATTTTCCCAAAAAATCTGATTATTAAGAATTGAAAAATTTCAGTCATGTACTTATACTTACTGAATAGATGAATAAACAATAATCCTCGGTCAAACAATTTTAATCGTAATTTTGCTATTGATTATGCATTAGATAAATTAACAAATTTTTCCTACTCGACCATGAACATTGCAAGTTCGATATTTGTTAAATAACAAATCTGATATTTTTTTCCTTTTTGTAGCTATTTTTGAAAGGTCTCAGAAGACATTTCCATTGAAAACATTTCAAAATTGTTATTTTTCACTTTATCAAAATTCTACTCTGCTTAAAAATTAAAAAACTTGATTAATCATTGATTCATGATCAGATATAATCAGAAGCCACATGAAAATGATTTTTAAACATTTTTATTTCTTGTTTGACAAATTTTTTTGAGAACATAATCTTTGATGGTAATTATGGTTTTCAAAAATAAAATCGTTCTTTAAAAAAAAATTATTGCTCAAAACAATTTTTTTCTAACCCACTGTATTTTTCATAAAGGAACTATTTTCTTTAAATAATGATTTATCTTGTCCTTTGATAACTAAATAAAACAATTTATTTAAATTTTTATTGTTTATTTAATAAATAATTTGTTATAAACAATAAAATCTTTTCTATATAATTTTTTTTCTACACAATGAAACAAAAACAACCATGTGCTATTTTTTGACAAAAATAAAGTATTTATATTTTTTATCGAATTTTAAAAATTCTGTTTTTTAATCCATCATTCTCTCCTGGTTTTTGTGTTTGAACTTATTGAAACTTATAAATCAAGCTCAAGATGCAAGCTCTTACCTTTTTGGGGAAATTTCATCCTCTTTCTAAATCTTTTTTCAAATTTGAAAAATGTCAAATAGTTTAGCAAAAACCAAACCCCATTTTTTTTCAGTTTATTGTTAATAACTTTTAGAATTTTTGCAAACAGCTCGTTCATGCTTTTTGGATGCGGAGAAAAAAGTTTGATCCAAAATGCACTTGTTGACTAGACCATAAGGAGTTGAATATTAACGTTTTTAGGACAGAAATATTCCTATAACATTGAACTGGCGTTAAGTTATCCACTCCACAAATGTACACTGAGAATCATATATTTGGGTGAAATGAATGAAAAGTACCCTTCTCTCTGGAGGCGGAGAAAAAAGTTTGATCCAAAAAGCACTTGTTGACTAGACCATAAGGAGTTGAATATTAACGTTTTTAGGACAGAAATATTCCTATAACATTGAACTGGCGTTAAGTTATCCACTCCACAAATGTACACTGAGAATCATATATTTGGGTGAAATGAATGAAAAGTACCCTTCTCTCTGGAGGCGGAGAAACAAGTTTGATCCAAAAAGCACTTGTTGACTAGACCATAAGGAGTTGAATATTAACGTTTTTAGGACAGAAATATTCCTATAACATTGAACTGGCGTTAAGTTATCCACTCCACAAATGTACACTGAGAATCATATATTTGGGTGAAATGAATGAAAAGTAACCCTTCTCTCTGGAGGCGGAGAAAAAAGTTTGATCCAAAATGCACTTGTTGACTAGACCATAAGGAGTTGAATATTAACGTTTTTAGGACAGAAATATTCCTATAACATTGAACTGGCGTTAAGTTATCCACTCCACAAATGTACACTGAGAATCATATATTTGGGTGAAATGAATGAAAAGTACCCTTCTCTCTGGAGGCGGAGAAAAAAGTTTGATCCAAAATGCACTTGTTGACTAGACCATAAGGAGTTGAATATTAACGTTTTTAGGACAGAAATATTCCTATAACATTGAACTGGCGTTAAGTTATCCACTCCACAAATGTACACTGAGAATCATATATTTGGGTGAAATGAATGAAAAGTACCCTTCTCTCTGGAGGCGGAGAAAAAAGTTTGATCCAAAAAGCACTTGTTGACTAGACCATAAGGAGTTGAATATTAACGTTTTTAGGACAGAAATATTCCTATAACATTGAACTGGCGTTAAGTTATCCACTCCACAAATGTACACTGAGAAACATATATTTGGGTGAAATGAATGAAAAGTACCCTTCTCTCTAAGCGTTTCCACTAAGTAGAAAAATTAAGGCAAATATCTGTCAGAAAACAACTATTTCCCTGGCAATACCACGACGGACATTGAACTACATCTGACAGATATTAGTGCGACGTTCTTCCAAGACCCATTTGCCAGTGCTTGTCTTGGAATTAAACACAAGATTATCCTTCATTTGGCTGGAAATGACCACTTTGGGAGAAGGGTACTTCGTATAGTAAGAAAATCATATGGGATACCGATTGGATCCGATGGGAGACATATAGATGGCGTTAGTACTCTGGTCTCCCAGTCAGCGTTGGGGGATATAATGAAATTACCAACACTAATAGCTGAAGATTTAATTTTGATACTGGAAACGAGAAACAAAATATCTATTAGGAATCTGTTCTTTGGACTGGTGCAAAAAAGATTATAGATACAAATCATATTTGGTGATGAAATTCGAGAATCAAGATTATTCTGAAATATGTTGAAATCGCAAAGAACTATTTTGTATTAAGTAGAAACCTTCTACAGTTTAGCGTATTTCCTCTTACTTTTCGACTAAACACGCTAGATGGCACTAGTGTTTTGCTCTAATGTCAATTCCACAGGCATTGACTAACTATCTTTGACTCTTTAAACAATGCTTTCCGGCACAAAATTTCGAACTTGTTCAAAATATTACAGTTTTCTCTTGCCGGAGTCTGTGCTGCCTAGGAATGTTTGTTCTTGATTTTCCGTGCTGATGGCGCTGCGTCCAACTTAGATGTGGATCGTAGTGTCATCCGTGGGAAAATATTAGTAAAACAGTTAATTATTATTCATTTGGCAGGGACAAAACAATCCTAAAGTTGTCCGCACCCAGCTACTGTGATAATTGAACGGTTACCTACGGAAGAATAATATAAGAGTAAAACAATATCATACAAAAACATTTTTACTTTTTTTTCATTTGTGTATACTTGTATATGAATGAAAGGCATAATATAAAGTAATATAGAGTGTAAAATTAAAATAATATAAACTAATATCAAGGTAATAAAATAAAATTATCAAAAATATAGAAATTATCAATCGCATCGCTATCATAATCGTTCTGTGATGGATTGTCATCAGGATTGTCCTCTGTTCATCATCTTCAACATCTTGAGCTTGTTCCTCTTCTCCGTTATCTGTAAATAAAATTATGTAATTGTTAGATCGCAATATCTAATAATTATTCATAGTTTTTGACAGAGTCGTAGTTTTCGACTCGAATCAGTAAAACTGAGCAGGTAAACTGTCAACAATATGGCACGTCGCAATACAACCCTCTATACAGTGTCTTTCAAAATTATCGGAACGGTCTCATATTTCAGAAACGGCCTTGAGAAAATTTCGACAGGGTGCTTTTTGATGATGCCGCTAATATCATGAAATTTCATACAAAAAACAACTTTTTGATAATTGCAGTCTTTTCTAATAGAGTTTTTAAACTAAAAACTATCTGACCGTGGGCTCAAAATGTTTGCCATAATTTGCCAAACAATAGCCCAAGCGGTCATAAAATTCCCTGAAAGTATTAGTTAGCAATTGAGGCGTGATTAAAAGAGCTGCCTGACATATTTTTTATTTTTTAAGATTCTTTGCTGATTGCTCAAACTGTATCAATTCAAAATCTGATATTTGGAGACATAACTAATGAGGCGTCGCTGAATATATTGCAAGGAAAACAAATAGGGTGTTCCATATGAAAAAAATTGAGTTATCCTCAATATCTGAAAAACTGTTGATTTGGCAACATTGCCGATATCACCATTAAATCGGGCATCATCAAAAACCAGCATGTATTAAATTTTACGAATTTTTCTTGAACCGTATTGAAAATATTGGAACGTTTTCAGACTTTTGAACGGAAAAGCCATGTTGTCATATTTCGAAAACTGCATTGATTTAAAATCTAATATTTGGAGACATAAGTAATAAGGCGTCGCTGAATTGATTGCAATGAAAACAAATAGGGTGTTTCGTTTGATAAAATTGAATTGACCTCAATATCTGAAAAACTGTTGATTTGGCAACATTGCCGATATCACCATTTAATCTTTTGAAAGACACGTAAATTTATTAAGAACTAAAGAATTACATACTAGGGGCCAGAGAAAAACATAACGGGGCTATTATCCAGAACTCGCAATTGTGACGATTTACAACCTCATTAAGCATCAATATTGATCTGAGAAACAAATATTAAAATTGGACTGAGGACTTTCACTCATTATTCTATAGAATTATAAAGGGACTTCAAAGTCGCCCTTGTCAAATTCCTGCAGGGAATGTATTTTATACGAGAGGTTTTTTCCAATTTTTTTGGTTGCTAATTCGACTAATCTCAGACGGAAATTTCGAAAGCTTTTCAATATCTCGTTATTTTTTTTAATAGTTGCAGACTTAGTCACGTGATGTTCAGTTCATAGCTGAGATGTTGGTTGATATTACTGAGTACATAAACAGGAGAATGTCAATTAAAGTCTTGTAATTTTATAAAGTCGTCTTTAATCAGTGTTATCTCTCTTTATGCTGCACCCGCAGTTTAGTGAGTTATTTTTGTTTGGATTCACCAACAGCAAGCTTATCTTTGTATTATATGGATAGTGGTCATGTTTGTGAAATGAGGTTGATGAATAAATAATACGAAAATCAATCGTATTCAATTCCAATGAATTGCTTTTTTTGGCGTTTTCAGAATGATATTCATATTCGGAAGGTAACTTCAATAATGCTAAAAAACCTTTTCTGCAAACATTCAGAAAAAATTTTGAAAGAGTTTCTAAGAAAGTTTGTTAAAATAATAATTGACGTCTTCGACATCCAAAGGGGGGTAATTGAAGAGTACCATTTCTGCAATATTATGATCTTTACATTAAAAGTATTGAATGATTAGCAGACGAAAGGATGATAAGGATTTCTGCCGCGTCACGGCAAGCCGGTGTACTTTTCAGATTGGAGAGTCCGTCATTCCATCAAGTACCTCGATGATCAGTACCATCATTGTAACAGATTGGTTTGGATAAAGCCAACGGGGTTCGTTTGAGAGTAAATTTCGATATTTTCCTCCTCTTTTCGGACGATGTTCGTTTCGCCAGCAGCTGAAAACTTTGCCTGAGGGTGGAAATGCCTAGTTCCAATAGATTCGGCACTTCTCATTCTCCACAACGGACTCAATATCCCCCGGAGCATAAGTCAACACCGTACTAGTGAAGTATAACACTCGTAGCGCCGCGTTATGCCTGCGGATATTGGCTGAGACCGCACAAGCTGACAAGCTAGGCATCTAGTGCCTGGGACTTCCATAACCATGATGCGGCTGGGGTAGACCAGGATGTTGAAGACACCGTCCTGGCAGGCCATTATGAATATCCTAGGTCTCCGACTTCTGTCCACTTGACTTGAAGAATGAGGTTAGGTCTTCAATGTTATAAGCACAAGTCCATAAGATGTCCACACTGGCCACAAATTGGACAGCTACTGTATATAAACAGGATTATCTATGGACCAAGATAGGATTGTTCATGGACCAACATTGGATTGTTTATGGACAAAAATTGGACATGAATTGTACAGCTACTGTACATAAATGGGATTGTCTATCGGAGAAATTGATTTTGGATCAAAATATCCCATCCTGAAAAATACATACGCGTCAGATTTAAGTGAAACTGGCATGATACCGATTCATATGAAACTTTAGTGATGGACACATTATAAACATCTTTTGGGCAGATTCAAGTAGTTTCCCATTGGGCAGTCGATCACAGCTACCCAATGGATGTACAGTTTCTGTCTGTGGACATCCGTGTATTTTTTGGACACACGGACATTCATTGGACAGGTTTATCTAGTTACCCATTGGACACTCGATCACAGCTACCCAATGGATGTACAATTTCTGTCCGTGGACATCCGGGACTTTTTTGACACAATTTGAATAGTTACCCATTAGACAGTCGATCACAGCTACCCAATATATGTACAATTTCTGTCCATGGACATCCGGGACTTTTTTGGGCACAATTTGAATAGTTACCCATTAGACAGTCGATCACAGCTACCCAGTAGATGTACAGTTTCTGTCCGTGGACATCCGGGACTTTTTTGGACACAATTTGAATAGTTACCCATTAGACAGTCGATCACAGCTACCCAATAGATGTACAATTTCTGTCCGTGGACATCCGGGACTTTTTTGGACACAATTTGAATAGTTACCCATTAGACAGTCGATCACAGCTACCCAATATATGTACAATTTCTGTCCATGGACATCCGGGACTTTTTTGGGCACAATTTGAATAGTTACCCATTAGACAGTCGATCACAGCTACCCAATAGATGTACAATTTCTGTCCGTGGACATCCGGGACTTTTTTGGACACAATTTGAATAGTTACCCATTAGACAGTCGATCACAGCTACCCAATAGATGTACAATTTCTGTCCGTGGACATCCGGGACTTTTTTGGACACAATTTGAATAGTTAGTTACCCATTAGACAGTCGATCACAGCTACCCAATAGATGTACAATTTCTGTCCGTGGACATCCGGGACTTTTTTGGACACAATTTGAATAGTTACCCATTAGACAGTCGATCACAGCTACCCAATAGATGTACAATTTCTGTCCGAGGACATCCGGGACTTTTTTGGACACAATTTGAATAGTTACCCATTAGACAGTCGATCACAGCTACCCAATAGATGTACAATTTCTGCCCGTGGACATCCGGGACTTTTTTGGACACAATTTGAATAGTTACCCATCAGACAGTCGATCACAGCTACCCAATAGATGTACAATGTCTGTCCGTGGACATCCGGGACTTTTTTGGACACAATTTGAATAGTTACCCATTAGACAGTCGATCACAGCTACCCAATAGATGTACAATTTCTGTCCGTGGACATCCGGGACTTTTTTTGGACACAATTTGAATAGTTACCCATTGGAAACTCGATCACAGCTACCCAATAGATGTACAATTTCTGCCCGTGGACATCCGGGACTTTTTTGGACACAATTTGAATAGTTACCCATTAGACAGTCGATCGCAGCTACCCAATAGATGTACAATTTCTGTCCGTGAACATCCGTGTCTTTTTGGGACACATGGATATAGAATTTCTGTCCGTGGACATCCGTTTTTTTTGGACACATAATGGATATCCATTGGACAAGTTCAATAAGTTACACATTCGAAAGTCGATCACAGCTACCCAATGGTTTTACAATTTCTGTTTGTTGACATCCGGGACTTTTTTGGACACAATTTGAGTAGTTACCCAGTAGACAGTCGATCACAGCTACCCAATGGATGTACAATTTCTGTCTGTGGACATCCGTGTCTTTTCTGGACACACGGACATTCATTGGACAGGTTTAAATAGTTACCCAGAGAACAGTCGTTTACAGCTCTCCAATTGTTGAACAATTTTTGTTCGTAGACATCCGTGTGTTTTTTGGACACATGGACATCTATTGGACAGGTTTAAATAGTTACCCAGAAAACAGTCGTTTACAGCTATCCAATAGACCATCTACGGCTGACGTCACAATCAGTTGATTGGAGGATAAACAATGATGGCGGTCGTTGATATTTTACATGTGTTTTGGTTCAAGTTAAAAATTCCTTGGGTTTTACCTAATCGATTTCATTATACGATGTCTAATTTCTGTATGGTAGTGAATTTAATCAATGAAGATATACTTTATTGTCGGAAGAATCGGGTTCTTAAAGACAAAGCATGTGTATGCAAAATATAAATCAAAATAAAATAAGATAAAAATATGTTACAAGGAAATCTGTAAATAAAGATGGACTCAAAGATGAAGTATTTGCATTATAAATGCATTAAATCACTAAATTAGTTTGGATGGTTATCCTCCAAGCAAAGAGGACACGCCCACTTAGTCACGTGCCGCAGATGGTCTATGGTTGTACAATTTTTGTCCGTGGACATCCGTGTCTTTTTTGGACACATGAACATCCATTGGACAGGAGTTACCCATTGAACAGTCGTTCACAGCTACCCAATGGTTGTACAATTTCTGTCCTTGGACATCCGGGTATTTTTTGACTCGTTATGAATTGGACAGGCTCAATTAGTTACCCATTGGACAGTCGATCACAGTTATCCAATGGATGTACAATTTTTGTCCGTGGACATCTGGATCTTTTTTGGACACGAAATAGACATCCATTGGGTTACACATAAAAGATCGAACAATTCTCTACCTGAATGTGAAGCAACATTAAATTAGAAAAAATCCCCAAGTGATTATGCACCTACCTAGAGAGTTTATGTTAATGTAAAACGCCTCATTTCTGAACGAGCTCATATTATGTGTGGATGAGGTGTTTCAAACTAACATAACAAGGTTAGAAAATTACCTCAATTATAGTAATTAATGTGAAATGATAAAAATATAAGTATTTATTATTTTACAAACACAAAAAACGTTAGTTTGAAATAAATCTTAGTCAGAACAAAAATGCTATGAATATTCCTTCAATCAGATGGAATATTTTTTGCTAACACGGCAGAGCACGTCAAAATCTTCCTGTAAAAAATTAATCAAATCAGAAAGACCATTAAATTCACATTGGACGTAATAGTGGGAAGTGGGAAATGATCACCGCTCTTGTTTGATATGACCCACCTCTCATGTTCAATGTCTGTGCTGTTCATGACCGTTTTTTTCGAAATTTGGTTGGTTATTTTGTACTGACTTATATTTCTTTTTCAGTACTGTTATCAATCTGCTCACTGTTGTGCGATCCCAACCCAGACGATCCGTTAGTTCCAGAAATCGCTAGGATATACAAAACCGATCGGGAAAAGTACAACGAGTTGGCGCGCGAGTGGACTCGCAAGTACGCTATGTGATGGCCCGGTCCCCGAAATCCACATTTCACAGATTAGATGAAAAAAAAAACTTTATTTAATTCAACACACTGGAGGGGAATAGCCAGCCTGTATTTCTCATAACATAAAAAATCAACAACAACAAACATCCACTGTACATTTGCTTTTTCGGACATTGTGGTCGACCTACTACACACCCGCCACCACAATATATCAATGGTTTTGTAAGACATTTTGGAGATGCGATCTGTAACTGTGCGAGTACCTACTAGTTTTGAATATTTCGATTGTACGTTTAATATATTGTGGTTGCAAGGGGCAGCGCTGGATTGTGTTTTCTTTCTCCCGAAATCGTCCGGCTCGCTCGATACCCAGACGAGCGATAATGACCTTGTTTTGTGGCATTGTCACTAGTCGGTGTCAGGTGTGGAATCCAGATTTCGAGCCTGTCCGTAGGCCGCCGCATCAAACTCGTAAAAATATTACTATTCTTAGATAAATTATAATGTAGGTCTTGTGGTTTCGCTAGGTGTAGTATAATGAATAATTTTTTTTCACTCTTTAGTGTTTAACACTCAATTGAATACGTGTTTGAGATCTCATTGGAACTAACGAAGACACCTCGGTCTTATTGAATATTCTGCAGCCATTCTCTCTTGTCAAGCTTCATTCTACTGGTATAATCGTGGGCTTGAGATTATTTCTGCTTGAACAGAAAGCACATACAATGCCCTTTTCGAAAGTTCAAAACCGCTCCCATTAAAAACTGTCGACGTGTTCCACGTTTTGGAAAAATCGCGACTTTCTGTAGCTTGACGACCCGTCTTTTGTTTCAGATTATGTTTACTAGCTCGCGTGGACATTTTGTTGGCCCTGTTTAGGTGTTCGCTAAAAACTGAATTAGAATGTTTATTTTGTCAGGTGGACATTGAGGCTGTAGGGCAGAAGTTGTCGGTTTTTTGTCCCCGTAAAGGTTGATGGTATACAAACGTTCTGCCCTAGAGTTCTCGCCCTTTGATTGGACTTAGTTTTTCGTTTTCTCTTACAGGTATGACTGTAATATTGTGGTTAAAACATGTAATAGTTTTTTTTATACATAAAATATAATGTGTAAAACCATCTTGTAGTGAATCAGCAATCGTTTCCCATCCCACAACTCTGGCTTTATTTTTCTCAAGGGTTGTCTGTCCCCTCCTGGATTTTTTTATCATACCATACATACACTTTGATTATTCTTGATTTAAATTATTCAGTGTAAAATATCAAACCTATTATTACTTGATAAGGAAACTTAGGATATTTGTTATATATATTTTCTCGTCATTAAACAGGACATTAAATAATAAAATACATGCGAGTGTTTTTTCTTTATTGGTGTTTTGTGGTAGTGACGGGACTCCAGTAACTTTCAAAGTGAGTTTCGTTCTCAGATTGGTTTATGGGACAATAAAGTTATATGTTATTGAAACGGTGACGTTCGCCGCATGGAAATTTTTGTCGGAAAAGCAATAAGAGTGCTTGCATTTTCATCATATCTAGATTGAGGTAATAAAATTATTGAAACTACTGATTGATTTTATCTTATCAACCCGAACAGTGACTGAAGTGAAGGAACTTACTTGACTTAAGTCTAGTTCACACCCTCGCGAATTTCGCAACTTTTCTGCGAATAAAATGGCTGCCAGTCATGCCGGACCAATCGTTGATGCAGAACCATGTCGGCAGCCATTTTATTCGCAGAAAAATTGCGAAGTTCGCGAGGGTATGAACTAGACTTTACTCTTCCGGACAGTGTTGTGCTGGGCTCCGTTGCCAGGTGTACTAAAAATGACTTCATTGGCTACTAAATTCGATTCTTCGATACTAAATTCCTTCTTAATCGACAAAACGCGGGAAATTCGAATATCTGTGATGAAACAAAATGCGGGAAATTCGAAAAGCTCATATAATAATTGAAAATGCGGAAAATTCAAAAAGCTGATATAATAATGTTTTCAATGAATATACAAACACAACATAATAAATAGAGATATTTAATGAGTAACGGCATTAACGGCAACCACAAATTTTTAAATAAACTCAACTCTATATCTGTCAGTCGTGTAACTTGTCACTTGCCAGCAATAAGACGTCAAAACGAAACGTTAGAGAGATTAAGGATATCACAGAACACGGAACACAGAGTTGCGTTCGGTAGTTTCATTCCATGGAAAAGCACATATCTGACTGAATGAAAATAGCAGAATGACGTATATTGGCATGTTGGGTGAAAATACTAAATTTCTATAGGCTACTAAATGGAGTCGAGAAGTACTAAATTCAGTAGGATTATACTAAAAATCACAACCCTGCTTCCGGAAACAACCACAAGGAGCGCTAGTGTTTGAAGGAAGTTATTCGACATCAAAGTCAAATTATGTATTAATCGAAGAGAAATTTCAAATCTCAAAATTTTGACTGAAAATACGATTTATCAAAATATTTTCACTAAATGTTATTTTTGACACCCAAATTGATGCAGAAAAGCCAAAAAATAAAATCATGCGTATTCCCTATTAAACCTCATTTATGAAGTCAGGTAAAGTTTAGTTCAAGGGTAACAAAAGGTCTACTTGACGTTGAAATATATAAATTTTCTTTCGTTGCTGCTATAGTGTCCATTTGAATGGCGTGAATCGCGCCGCCAATCAGAATGCGTGACGCGAAAATCAGAAACGATGTATTGAAGGCTCACCTTAAGACTGATTTCACACTACACAGAAATGTCAATTTTTTATTTTTGGCCATTCATGTGTAAGGTGGGATTCCGTGAATCATAGTATTCTATAGTCGATCGAATATGTGAGATAACATCATCGTTGAATTCACAGGAGAGAAGAAAGAGACATAACTGTCGACTGCAGAATACTATGTTATACGGAATGCTACCTGTCTCTGGCTTGACGTTTCGAATGGCCCAAAATAAAAATTTGACATTTCCTTGTCCCGCCTAGTTTAATCAGCGTAACCAATTTTAGTCCTTTGTGAAGGTTGTCGCATTCTGTTACATATTTCTGATATAAAACTTTTACACTAGACATGGCAGGAATATAATTAACTCTTTATCAAATAAGTGAGATGGCTTTATGGTTGAATTCCTGCTAGAGACAGAGACAACTATCGACTATAGAATTCCCTGGTACACGAAATCCCATCGCAGTTCTGCCAACCAAAGTGAAAATGAGGTAATTATAGGCTAGGTTCTATTAGCATTATGCACAAAGAGTGCGACATCTATAACTATTTAGTTGAACTGATATAAAATAGATCGGTCTTTCCTGCCATAAGCTGTATCTATTCAAATTGTTCTCGCATTATTCATTGACTTTTGGATAACAAATCGAGTTTAGTGATGATCTTTATTGTTTTTAGTTTGAAAATAAAGTAAGTTTGATATGGCGTCAGGAGTCGAAAGTTCATTACTAGGCGTACATTTTGCTCAGTGCCCTGATGCTGAATGCATCATCGATAGTGTCGCCGCAGATCAAGATTATTTACATTATTCTCCAATCTGGCCAGACATGGAAATTTCTTCGTGAATGGAAATGTCTGATAAACCCATTTCCTTTTGCGTAATCTTCAGCAGTTCATACAAATTAGAATGAAAATAAAATTAAAAACAATTTATTGAATTCACCATTGTTGTTTTGCGCCTAAATTCTGAGCGCCACCTAACGGGAAAGCATTGCACGAATACTAACATATATTAACAACGAACGACAATTCTTAGAAATCTACCTTTAGTATATACCTAGTGAGATAAGTTGAGTTACTATCCGTTAGGTGGCTAGCCGTTGCAAACTCGCGAGAAGGCACCTAGACTCGCTCAAAATGTGTTTCATGGTGGTTTGGCTACCGTGCACCAGGTAGCAGCACTAGTAATAAGAGTATCACCAAATTATTGAAAATTCCCCAAGAATGCTAGAGTTTTTAATGGTTTATTCTTATTGAACATTGCCTTGTGAGCCCATTGGTGGAAACAGATAAGATCCCCAACTCGCATTCAAGCGTTTGCGCTGAAATCAACGCTTCCAAACCGCACCTGACAGTTCTCCCGATTCGTAACAATGCAAAAGTGAGGAAAGGCTCGCTCCTGCCTTCAATTCAAATCAAATGTCATAACACTCATTAAAAGATGAAAATGAAATGCCAACTTTCGTGAATGCGGTCTCACATTTTTTTTCCACATAATTAATATCAGTTTCCGTGGTGTAGTGGTTATCACATCCGCCTAACACCCGGTTTTTTGCCTTAGCCTTTTCCGGGGTTTACATCGGAACAATCACCTCTGAACAAAATTAGACGACAACGCAGTATCTACATTGAATGCTACCGAACGACGACATGCATAAGCTTTGCAGGAGGCATGTATTATGCGAGCTACCACCTCTATTTGATTGAATGTTCGACCTTCCGCCAACATCAGCGGAGGCGGATACCAGCGCCCCTCTTGTCGGGACCCTGTGTACCCCTTGGCACAGGCGCTCCCTCGCTTCGCAGCCAGCAATGTCTGCGGAGTAAGGGAGGCGGCCTTCGGTGCGTCCTCCCGCCCTCTTCCCTCCTGAGCCCTCTTGGGCGAAGCGTTGGCTGAGTCGCTGGAGTTATGAACATACATTCGATAGTGTAGAAGTGACGAATAACTTTGGAAAATATATTTTATTTATTTATTTATTTATTTATTTACATCCGCCTAACACGCGGAAGGTCCCCGGTTCGATCCCGGGCGGAAACACTTTTTTTAAATATTTCGTTATTTTTTGATATGATAAAAAATCACATACACTTGGGTATTATTCTGCTATAAACGTTTCTCAGGAAGCCAAGACATCTCAAACAATGAACAATCCTTTGGGAATCTAGGCTTGTTTATAATCTAATAATTTTCGACATAAAATTTAAAAGTGCCTTAAACAAAAAGTTTGTAATACTAATATGAGGTCTGTGGATTGTCCCAACAACTCTCTCCCTCTGTCTTTACTTACTCGGCTGTTGCTGCCAATTAGGTGCAATTGGCCAGCTCAAATCCAGAGGCCTGCAACATATAGTCTGTCATTCTCCGACAATTCATCTTTTTCGAACACTTTCAATATCTGTTTCCGTGGTGTACAATAACTCAATACACCATATTAGTGCTGACGTCAGAGCTGTCAATTTTGAGTTATTTCATATGCATTATCCAAACAAAGTTGTCTTGTGAATGATCCTATATATAAGCCGTTGCATTTTTGTGGCAAATAATAATAATAGCCGTCCTCTGCCCGCACAGGCTAAGCTTTTGGGTACACTCAACGAGTGTTTATGATAATAATAATAATAATAATAATTATCATTATTATTATTATTATTATTATTGGAGGGTTTCAAAGCGAATAACAGTAACAGGTTGAAAATGGTAGAAAATGCTATTATTTTGATTATTTCACTCATTTCTCTGCACTAATTTCGACAAAAAATCAAAAAATATACCACATATACATATTCATATTCTTTCAATGGTAAATACGGTTTGTTTGGATAATGGCCCGTGACACTCAAGCGGCGTGACGTCACACTAAATTGGTCTATTGAGATCAGGAGAAACCAGAATGTTTTTCCACCCAACGTTAAGGAGTTGATTATTCTGAAGAAGTCTCTCCGAAAGAAGTGGCAAGCTACAAGAAATCCTGAATATAAAGCCGATATGTTCCGGCTAGAAACAGAGATGTTAGAGTTGATCAACGACCACAACAACACGGTGTGGTAGAACAAGCTGGAGAAGTTTGAGGTCCGGGATAACCCTCGTTTCGAGCCCATCCCAGCCATAGAGACGGGTGCCGAGCGTGCAGTGACGGACCCCCAGAAGACGGAACTGTTTACTGAACATTTCGCCAGTGTCCATAAAAAGGCGCCGGACGGTAGTAACGGACATAGAAAGAAATCTAAGAAAACGGAAGACTTTAGAGAATCTATATTCATCCCTATCGGCACTAACAGATTCGCCAGAGTAATGATGAATTATGAGAAGTCCGGGTGATAATTACGAGTAAAAAGTTCTAGTATAAAGTCCGGGTTAAAAGTCCGGGTAGAAAGCCCGGGTTAAAATTCCGAGTAGGATGTCCGGGTAGAAAGTCCGGATACAAAATCCGGGTAAAAAGTCCGGGTACAAAGTCCTGGTAAAAAGTTCGGGTAGAAAGTCCGGGTAAAAGTCCGGGAAGAAGTCCGGGTAAAAAGTCCGACTGAAAAGTTCGGGTAAAAAGTCCGGGTAAAAGTCCGGGTGAAAGTCCGAGTAAAAGTCCGGGTAAAAGTCCGGGTAAAAAGTCCGGGTAAAAAGTCCGGGTAGACAGTCCAGGTAAAAAGTGCAACTAAAATAAAAAAATTGAGAAAAATATTTTTGGGATAATTTCTGTGAATGAAGTCTGAGTAAAAAGTCCGTGTAAAGAGTCCGGGTAAAAAGTCCGGGTAAAAAGTCCGGGTACAAAGTCTGGGTGGAAAGTCCAGATAGAAAGTTGAGTAAAAAGTCCTAGTGAATATAAAGAATATCCGAAAAAAAAATTTAGTATCATGAAAAAAATGTTCATGAGTCAAAAAAAAAATTTTTAGCAAAACTTCTGTGGATGAAGTCCGAGTAAAAAGTCCGGGTGAAAAGTCCGGGTAAAAAGTCCGGGTAAAAGTCCGAGCATAAAATCCGGGTAAGAAGTTCGGGTGATATAGACAAAAACAAGTCAAAAAAAAAATTTGAGAAAAAAATTCAGAAGAAATGTTTGGTGAAATGTCCGGAAAACTAGGTATCATGAAAAAAAAATTCATGAGACCAAAAAAATTTTTAGGAAAATTTCTGTGGATGAAGTCAGAGTAAAAAGTCTTGGTAAAAAGTCCGGGTAGAAAGTCCGGATAAAAAGTCCGGGTAAAAAATCCGGGTAGGAAGTCAAAGTTAATTCCAAAAAAAATTGTCGAAAAAAAATTTTGAGAAAATAATTAAGTATGATGAAAAAATTTTCATTGGTCCAAAAAAATTTTTAGGAAATTTCTGTGGATGAAGTCAAGTAAAAAGTCCGGGTAAAAAGTCCGGGTACAAAGTCCGGGTATAAAGTCCGGGTAAAAAGTCCGAGTAAAAAGTCCGGGTACAAAGTCCGGGTAAAAAGTCCGGGTAAAAAGTCCGGGTAGAAAGTCCGGGTGAAAAGTCCTAGAGAATATAAAAAAAATCTAAAAAAAAATTTTGAGATTTTTTTTTTGAAAAAGTATGGTAAAATGTCCGGAAAATTAAGTATCGTGAAAAAAAATTTCATGAGACCAAAAAAATATTTAGGAAAATTTCTGTGGAATAAAGTCCGAGTAAAAAGTTCGGGTAGGAAGTTCGGGTGAATTCGACAAAAACAAGTCAAAAAAAAATTTGAGAAAAAAATTCAGAAGAAATGTTTGGTGAAATGTCCGGAAAAGTAGGTATCATGAAAAAAAAATTCATGAGACCGAAAAAATTTTTAGGAAAATTTCTGTGGATGAAGTCGGGGTAAAAAGTCTTGGTAAAAAGTCCGGGTAGAAAGTCCGGGTAAAAAGTCCGGGTAAAAAATCCGGGTGAGAAGTCAAAGTAAATTCGAAAAAAAATGTCGAAAAAAAATTTTGAGAAAATAATTAAGTATCATGAAAAAAATTTTCATTAGTCCAAAAAAATTTTTAGGAAATTTCTGTGGATGAAGTCAAGTAAAGTAGAAAGTCCGGGTGAAAAGTCCGAGCAGAAAGTCCGGGTAAGAAGTTCGGGTGAATTCGACAAAAATAAGTCAAAAAGTATGGTAAAATGTCCGGAAAATAAAGTATGAAAAAAAATTTCAGGAGACCAAAAAAAATATTTAGGAAAATTTCTGTGGAATAAAGTCCGAGTAAAAAGTCCGGGTAAAAAGTCCGAGTAATAAGTACGGGTAAGAATTCTGGGTAAATTCGATAAAAACAAATTGAAAAAAAATTTTGAGAAAAAAATGTAGAAAAAAAAGTTTGGTGAAATGTCCGAAAAATTAAGTGTCATGAAAACAAATTTCATGAGACCGAAAAAATTTTTTAGGAAAATTGCTGTAGAATTAAGTCCGAGTAAAAAGTCCGGGTAAAAAGTCCGGTTACAAAGTCCAGGAAAAAATCCGGGTAGAAAGTCCTGGTAAAAAGTCCGGGTAAAAGTCCGAATAAAAAGTCCAGGTAAGAATTCTGGGTAAATTCGAAAAAAACAAGTAGAAAAAAAATTTTGGGAAAAAAATTTTGGGAAGTTTTGGGAAAAAAATTTTGAAAAAAAAGATGCTAAAATGTCCGGAAATTTTTTTTCATGAAACCGAAAAATATTTTAAGAAAAAATTTTGTGGAATGAAGTACGGATAAAAATACGGGTAAAAAGTCCGGGTACAAAGTCCGGGTAAAAAGTCCGAGTAAAAAGTCCGAGTAAAAAGTCCGGGTAAAAAGTCCGGGTAAAAAGTCCCGGTAAAATGTCCAGGTAAGAAGTCTGGGTGAATTCGAAAAAAACAAGTCGAAAAAAAATTTTGAGAAAAAAATTTTGAAAAAAAAGTATGGTCCGGAAAATTGAGTATCATGAATAAAAATTTCATGAAACCGAGAAATATTATAAGAAACATTTTTGTGGAATGAAGTCCGGATAAAATCCAGGTAAAAGTCCGGGTAAAAAGTCCGGATAAAAAGTCCGGGTAAAAAGTCCAGGTACAAAGTCCGGGTAAGAAGTCTGGGTACAAAGTCTGGGTGAAAAGTACGGGTAGAAAGTCCGGGAAAAAAGTCCTAGTGAATATAAAGAAAAGCCGAAAAAAAAATTTAGTATCGTGAAAAAAATTTTCAAGAGTCCAAAAAAAATTTTCAGGAAAATTTCTGTGGAATGAAGTCCGAGTAAAAAGTCCGGGTAAAAAATCCGGAAAATTTGAAAAATGCCGAAAAAATTTTTTAAAAAAATTTCATAATTGAGTCCAAAACAAAATTGTAGGAAAATTTCTGTGGAATGAAGTCCGAGTGAAAAGTCCGGGTAAAAAGTCCGGGTAAAAAGTCCGGGTAGAAAGTCCGAGTAAAAAGTCCGGATACAAAGTCTGGGTAAAAAGTCCAGGTAAAAAGTCCGAGTAGAAAGTCCGGGTAAAAGCCCTAGTGAATATAAAAAAAAACGAAAAAAAAATTTGAGAAAAAAATTTAGTATCAAAAAATGTTTAGGAAAATTTCTGTGGAATGAAGACCGAGTAAAAAGTCCGGGTGAAAAGTCCGGGTAAAAATTCTAGGTAAAAAGTCCGGGTAAGAAGTCTGGGTAAATTCGAAAAAAACAAGTCGAAAAATAATTTTAAGGAAAAAATTTTGAAAAAAAAGTTTGGGAAATGTCCGGAAAATTAGGTATCATGAACAAAGTTTCATGAGACCGAAAAAAATTGTTAGGAAAATTTCTGTTGGTGAAGTAAAAAGTCCGGGTAGAAAGTCCGGGTAAAAAGTCCGGGTAAAAAGTCCGGATAAAAAGTCTGGGTAAAAGTCCGGGTAAGAAGTCAGGGTAAATTCTAAAAAAAAAAATTGAGAAAATAATTTTTCATGAGTCCAAAAAAAAAGTAAAAAGTCCGGGTAAAAAGTCCGGGTACAAAGTCCGGTTAAAAACTCCGGGAAAAAAGTCCGGTTAGAAGTCTGGGTACAAAGTCTGGGTGAAAAGTCCGGGTCGAAAGTCCGGGTAAAAAGTCCTAGTGAATATAAAGAAAAGCCGAAAAAAAATATTGAAAACAAAATTTTGTGTCATGAAAAAGAGTCCGGGTACAAAGTCCGGGTAAAAAGTCCAGGTAAAAAGTCCGGGTAAAATGTCCGGGTAGAAAGCAGGGTAAATAAAAAAAAAGTCCAAAAAAATTTTTAAGAAAAATTTTGAATAAAAAGTTTAGTGAAATGTCCGAAAAATTAAGTAACATGGAAAAAAAATTCATAAAAGTGCCCGAAAAAAGTTTAAGAGAAATTACTGTAAAATGAAGTCTGAGAAAAAATAAATAGTAAATAGTCCGGGTAGAAAGTCCGAGTAAGAGTCCGGGTAAAAAGTCCGGGTGAATTTGAATAAAAAGGCGAAAAAAAATTTTGAGAAAATAATGTAGGAAATAAAGTTTGGTGAAATGTCCGTGAAATTAGGTGTAATGAAAACAAATTCATAAAAGAATCCGTAAAAAATGTTGTGGAATGAAGTCCGAGTAAAAAGTAAAAAAGTAAAAAGTCCGGGTAAAGGTCTGGGTAAAAAGTACGGGTAAAAAGTCTAGGTAGGAGGTCTCGGTAAAATGTTCAAAAAAAAATTAAAAGAAAATTTTGAGAAAAAACCGAAAGTTCATACATTACCTACTGTGGTTCGCCGAGATACTGATAGTATTCAATCGTTAAACCGTTCTATTTAGCATTCTAGGCCGCAGAACCTCTGCAATCGCCAGCCACCAGCCAGGCAGATTGACCCTGCAAGGAAGAAAAGCGTCCTTCCCTGCGAATGTCCTAGATCCGCCACTGACCGCTATCCTAGATGAGCTAGCTATTGTAAAATCGCTGCTGTGCGGTGTTCGGCATTAGTCCTCAATAACGAGGTCGTGTACAAAATGCACAAAGTTTAGCAACAAACTTTGCCCTGCCAACCGTCAACAAATTGGAGAAGACAGAATCGAAGAAAACGAGCACGACCAGTGCCAGTACTAGTGCGGCTGAGGCGGTCGAAAGTTTGTTGCCGCGGTAATCGAGTCATCATCACTAAATGTTGCCGAGTATTTATTAACATTCACTAGTGAACGTGTTATTTTAACGATTGTGTTCGTGGAAGATTTGGAGGTTCCAGCAATCGGAAATCGGTAGTTGATTTTCGAGGTAAGGATCAGGATCATATTTGAAGGTTCTGAATTTGTGTACTTTTAGGTGGTTTGAGATTTGAAATGACCGTGTTCAAATCTCGCTTGAAATTCACATTCGATATGTTCAACACACTAGAAATGAAGGGACAGATGACATGTTTCCTGTCATTTGGACGTTTGTCGAAACAAAAATGTTTCGTAAACAAGTAAACGTTTTCCAAGGGATTAAAATAGTTTATCCATAACTACCTTATAATAGAAGTTTTTTTTATCCAAACTGATGAACGGTATTAAAACCCATAAAGCCCTGAAACTAATTTTTTCCGAAAATTTAAAGTTTTTCTTGTGATTTTTGTTTTATGAAGGAGGTAGTATCTCACAAAAATAATGAAAAAAATTCAAAAGGTCACGACTGGCCTAGACAAGCTGTCCTTTTAAAAGGACGGTAGGTCTATCTACTACTATGGAATAAAATTAATGTTAATGAAAATTATTTTATTTTATCATCATAGATACAATGCAAAATATTGATAATAATTAATTTGTATGATATATTACAAAACAGTCCTTTGCATTTAAACCAACGTTACACTTTCGACAAATGAAATTATATTTTTTGTGGCATACAGCGCATCGTCGCTGATTTTCTTTGTACAGAACTAGGTGGTCTATTCTGTCATAACCAGAAAACTCATGAGAATTTTTATATTTTGTATTTCTTTTGAGGATATCGAATAAAGGCCTCAGTTTGGAGTATTTATCTAGATGTGTATTGTAGTTGCCATGAATATTACTCAAAATATATTGAAATCTGTCGCGCGCTATAGCTTCACATACTAATTTGTGATTGGTATCATCCCTATTTTGCCAATACATATTTTTTCGTGGTAAAGACAGAGTTATATCCCCTGCACTAATTTTTTGTTCTGCATATGTATTCGTAAAATATACAATCAAATCTATCACTTCTTTATCAAAGAACAATCGAAAAATGTCTACAAGGACAGTGATATTTCTTGCCATTTATTTTGCAAAATTCAAATGAAAACTCGAGGTTATCATAATGAAAAGATTCATTTTTCATTAGTTTACTTAGAAATGAAATTTAACGATCGTAATTACTCTTATCAATAGCAATCACCTATCTAGAGTTACTCATCATCAATGGTCACTGAAATAACAAACAAACCCACGTGTCTAACTGTCGGCAATTTTACAGTTACTGGAAACTTGTACTCTAGGTGGCTTCTCAACACTTCATATCCTGTGTTGATCAGCTGCCAACTGTACTCCAGTAGCAGAATTAGCTGGAAGGAAATAGTTAGTAGTGCGTCCTTTTTAAAGGACGGTAGGGCTATCTGGGTTAAGTATCACGTCTGGTGGTGCTGTAGGTTGTACAGCTGAAAAGTGAATACACCACCAAAAACATCAGTAAGTTGCCCGGAGCGCCACGGCAAATAATACTAACAGCCGTCTATGAGTGTTTATGAGGGAGTATTATCATAATTCACAGTGACTATACTGCAGTAACAGGTACCTACTTAAAGTATCCTGTTCTAGAATTTAAAAAAATTGTTAGTTTGGACCCTTCATTACTTGCATCGATTTGACTATGAAAAATAATGCCGGTAAGTTTCCTTCTTACGTCTATAGGCTTTAAAAATCAAAGAGAAAATGTGCTAATCTTTCTGGACATTATCCATCCGATCTAAATCATAAAAACTTCAAAATAGCGTCTTTGACCTCGCTCAATCATCAACCTGGAACGCATATTAAACAGTGAGACCCTCATCATCACCCAGCCGGATGAAGTCCAACAATTTTTAAAATTTTTATTTGTCAATAACATACTCGATGTCGGTAATAGTAAACTGGAGAAATCGATCCTTTTTCGAAAGACTCTGCGAGTTACGGAACACTTACCTGTTACCGTGCGATCCCAGATACTAATAAATCCATATTTACGAAAAATATAAACAAGTGCATTATTCTACCTACGAATCATGACCTGTCATTGACATCGTAAAGCAAACGTACCATTCAATAAAATTGCTAAACAATAGAATTTGAATAACTGATTTGAAGGTCAATTTGTGTACGAGTGTAGTAGGTTTTGAATATTGATTAGAATGTAAGACCAAAACTAATGAAAGGGAAAAACATATTTCCTCATTCTGTCCCTCAAAAGACAAATTCGCGCAAACTGGGGGCCTTCTCCGGATATAGAGATATTTTCAGAGTTTTCTACACAGTTGCAACCCTTCAGACGTATAACTTCCATGCATATAACAAATACTGTACAGTAGATTAATTATCGAAGTATTAGTGAAAACAATATGAAGAGCAAATGTAAACACAAACATCTTGAGAAAATACGTACAGGGTGCTTCAAAAAGCGCATCAAGTATTGTACTCGTACTTGTTCCGCAGAAGGTTCCAGGCCCCAAAAATGGTGTTTCAGCATCACTCTTGCAAGTACGTGTTTTTTTTCATTACCCTCAACTCCAGTGTGTCCTGGGTCCGATAAAGGGTTACAGTATTATTCTTCCTCGGTTCCCTTATTTTCACTAAGCACTTGAAATTGATGATAATGTCTTGTCAGTCAAAATTTCTTTGTATATAATTGAAGAAAATTTCTGATAGAACATATTTCGCAGGGGAATTTGCCTATGCTTTCAGAGTATTCGGTTTCAGGCCCTTAAACTCCTAATCGAGTTCCTTCTGTTTATTTTTGATCCATCTGTGTACTTTCCACAGTCTGAAAATGAAAAAACATCAATTAAAGGAAATCCGTACGAGTGTAAAAGGCCAATGAATCAATTTGCCACGATAAGTTACTGTGTTGAGAAGGCTGGTGGCACCAAATCGGAAGTAATAGTATGTAGGACCGACGGGGTATCTAGGTGTCTAGCTGTATCATCGATAATGTAGGTTCAGGCATTTTATAAACGTAGAGCGTTTTTTCTTCAATGCAAATAATAACAACAAGCTGTATGTAAAATTGTTAATAGCAAAACTTTTTGTCTCATCTTGGGGCATGTTCCTGGTTTGAAGATTTCTTGGGAAGATTTGAAGCTTGTGGTTTTACCATTTGCATTGATTCCCTATATAATTACGGTCTTTCGTTTGGAAATTATATTCGCATATAAGTTTCGAATTTATAACTTTTCAACGAAACAAAACCTGATAATGACATTCAACCCCTTATGCAAGGTCAACAAATGTGTTCAGCCGTTGCCGAATCTGCAAATCTACAACAAAAACTTCAAGGTGACGGTAAAATAAGAGAACCAGTAGCGTAGTGAAAAGTCTAGGGTTGATGGTTTTGGCTTTTGGGGAGGCTATCCCCGAGATTAAATTTGTGTGACTCAGAGCGGATTCAAAATTTCACTTCTGGTCTGGTATCACCAAAATTCAATATCATATAATTAGGTACACTGCCTTTCGTTTTAATTAAAAAAGTTCTTCCCAGGGTGGACGACATAGAAGAGGTTGTTGTCTCTGGGGTAAGTTTGGAATAGAACCAAAGATATTCGTAGGACCTACCCTATTGACGTGTACATAGTATTTGGGTTACACCCCCAGTTTTTTCCGCAAATCTCCTGCACACCACTGAGGTTTTCGTGACTTTGTTGGTTGCTTCTCTTTCGTGCTTATTCCAGATAAGTTTATCATCTAATATTAGTCCCAGATATTTCCCCTCTGACTTCCATTGAATAACCTTTTCATCTGATTCGATGGCTTCAAAATTAATGTTCCTTTAACTTGTGAAGGTAACCAGGTTGGTCTTGGTGGAGTTGACGCCGAGTCCCATCGATTGACACCATTTGTTAATGTAGTCAAGACCTCTTTGAACTATGCCGCAGAGTACTCTCGAACTTGCCTTTTGAGATTACAATTATTTCACCTGTCAAGTCAAGGGATGGGTATTGAAACATTGGTTCTATTATATTGAAGAACATTTCAGTTTTATTTGACGTTTCAAAAAATTATTTGTGTGCACGTCCCTTTTTTATGAATTTTAGTTCTATTTAGATACCAAATCTTTAGCTTTTCAGTTTTTATGAGACGAAAGATCATCATAATCATTATTGTTTCAGAGATGACCGTATCGTTGGCAACGAAACACGAGATAGCAACAGATGACAATGGCAATGAAACATGCTGTGCCTCAGCTGGGAAGGTGAGTGAATGTTACCGAGGATCCAAGTAATGAACTCGGTATAGCGTGATAGATACCACTTTCTCTGCCGTTGTTGAAACATAAGTGTGACTGCCATATGCCATATGAGTTTTTTAATTGATGGCTGTAACATGTATTTCGCTTTCATTCTCTTGCATATCAAGGTGTTCAGTGGAAACTGGAGAGGGGTATTTATTCAGTGAGAGGTTCTGGAGGTGGCTTGATGAAATTGGAAACGTCTCTATGGAATTCCATTATTCAATACTTTTGTCTTGTAGATCAAGGAGTAAATAAGATGGATTCTTGAAAATGTTAAGTTTTTTCTTATAATTACACAAGAAGTTTTCAAAAAATTCTCAACTTCCCCTACGTGTCTACTCGAGATACGACGTCAACTGTACCTAGTCTGGACGTACCCCAGACGTATGGTAGTTGGACGTTTTCAGTACATTTTGGGAACACACTAGTGCTTTATCGGCGTTGATTCTTTTCTTTATCTCGTACGCCCCTTCTCAAACAGCGTTAGTTTCGGAATTACTCCTTTCTTTCTACAAGGATTATACAGCTAAACTTCTTTGAATCTTTCTGAATCACCTTACAAATCATAACGATCTTTCATCCTGTCGCTTCTGTTTCGTGGATATTTAGCAAGTTTTCCCTGCACAACCATTTGCTGGCAATAAGTATGCATCTTTCTCCATTATCCGTTGTAAATAAATGTGCAGCTACATCAATGGAAATACTTTCTTTTGTATTTTTTATTCAACCTCTGAACCTTGTGTAAAGGACCTTCAGACCACAAGATTCTGGTCGTTTCTCTTAATATGGTAGGCTCTGCCAGACATCTTCATGGGACGGTTCATCTCGAGAATGCTTCTCGATATGTTTAATCAGCTGTTCATAGTTCTCCTGTTGTTGTGCGGTGAGGGTTTGAAAAATGTTCGTTCCTTGCTACGCAATGACAGTATCAATGCTATAGCTTTTCCCCAGCATTCCATCCGTCTGCTTTGGCAGCAGCTTCAAATTGTTGGCGGTAGTTTGCCATGGAGTATTTCCGTCGAACTGAGGCGGTTTCAATGAGAGTTTTCCTGGTCCTGTACTGATTTTGAAATCTCTTGTCTTGTCTCATCGGACTTCATCTAAGTTCAAACTCAAGTCCAGCATTGAATTTTTGTTGACCGTTTCTCTGGTTTGTGCAGTATCAATTTGCTTTTTCAGCTCACTAATTGTTAAATTGTTTCCTTTATATTGATGATTTATGCCTCGATTCCGAGCCTTTTATTTCATTGTGGAGCGTTTTCTTAATTTTTTTCATTTCTTCCTCGTTGTCATCTTTGATAGCATTAGGACGAACCTTTTTGTCCTTTAAATTTTTTTTTAGCATTACTAGAATTTCCCCATAAAAATAGTACCGTAACTGATTCTTGAGTGGAATAAACCAAAATATAGTTGTCTTAGTACTTTCGAACTCACAACACATCGTAATCTTCGTATGAGAAATGTTATACTGGAGTGCCCACTGTTGAGATTTTTGGTACGATTGGGCCAGCTGAGAGAATCATCAATTTTATTTTGGTTATTGCTGGATATGATCAGCTGTTGAGTTTTATCAGCATTGAGTTGCAAGAATTTAGCAGCAAACTAATTTTCAGCAGTATCGAGTTTTTAGCCATATTTTGGAGATATCGTCTGCGAAAAGGATATTTGCAGGTGTGTTGAGATATATCATTGATGTGAATGATAAATAGTAGGGGGCCAAAAATCGAACCCTGAGGCACTCCTTGTGTAATGGCGGATGTTGTGCCATTTATTTCAACGAGTTGTTGCCTGTTCGATAAGTATGACGAAAATAAATGAACTGGTATCCCCCTGATCTCATAATACGTAAACTTCTGTAGAAATAGGTCAGGAGAGACTCAGTCGAATTCATCGCAAAGATTGCACATCAAAAATGTCCCCCACGACTTTCAGGAACGCCCTTATGGTGGATTTGTTCCAGCGGAAGACAAATTGATTCTAAGAAAGTTATTTCTCTGGAAATTTTGAATAGTTTTGGGACAATGCCATCAAAAAAACATTTATTGATGAGAGCAACAAGTGGTTTAAGCAGGGTATCAGATGTTTCCTTCATCAGTAATGCATTTATTTCAAAAGCATCTTCTAAGCCAGATCTCTTCAATATTTTTATAGCTGAAAGTACCTCGTTTGAGGTAGTTATGGAGATAGAGAAAGACAAATACTGTCGATGTGTCGTCATTCGGGATAATGAGTACCTGTTCTTATACTACTTTCCCACACTAGTATGGAGAATTAAATTGTGCCTATTTTGACATAAATATACGTTTTCTCAGTTTTATCTGTAAAGTTATCACTAACCTTAGTTTCATTTAGTAATATATTTTTGAGTAGTAGCAAATTGATTGTCTTGAATTTGTTCCTCGTTTTTAAGAAATATAACGTGTGTGTTCAGTTATATATTAAAATTATCTCCAACTTTTTTGAAGAACCACTTAATTTCAATATCATTAGATATACAAATTTTTACATATATCGTTCGTGTATAAAATTGAGGATTAACGCTCGTCCACAGAGAAATTTAAACAACTTTCATCTTGAATTGTGTGTCAAGTACATTGGACTGAACGAAATAAGAAAGTGTTGTATCAAGTGCCGTTGTTAACATCGGAGAAATTAGCAGGTCATCGTCTCGCGATTTTGGTCGTCTCTTCGATTCCCTCAGATTTGTCAAAAGGTCAAAGTTGAATTGACCTACTTTACCATTTTTTTTTCTTGTCTGGCATTTTGGATGAAGGTTCATTAGTTTCAAGAACTAAAGCCTAGTAATTGGTTACAATACAAGATATATAGGTACAGTTGAGAAGTTCCGAATGTTATTCAAACAAAACACCAGTGTTGTTTCGCGATTGCCAATTTAGGACGATAGTTCACTAGTGATCTTTGAGATTATGTAAAAGTGTGCTCTCATTTTAATTGGAACGAATATCACTTTTTTTTGTTTTTAGTTGCTCTCATGGTTTATGTTCTATATTTTGTAGTCTTGTTGTGTTCAGAATTTCTGGTTTCATCAGTACAGATCGTACTTGGGATCGCACGTCTTCTGAATACTTCTGAGGGTTGCACGAAGGAGTGCAGCCAGATGAGGGTTAGGAGACATTTAGGTAGACTACCTGATGATTTTTTATTTCGAATTGGTAATGTTATGAGACCATTCAAGATTGAGGGTCTGAAATTCTACCATCAATTCAACCGGTTCAGATTTAATGAACTTTTATTACAAAATCATCTACGACTGATTTTTCACCCGATGGTATGGATTATAGTCAGCACACAAAGTATTGAATAACTGTCTCTCTGTCCTTCCCACCAACCTACCCCGACCCTTTCAATATATTTCGTGATCAGCTACTTTTGTACACGGCGGTACATATTCAACCCATCTTTTTACTTTTTTCTGCTGAAACGAAGAATATATTTTCCTTCATGAAGGTATTATCTAAATAACTATTATCATTATTCTGAATCGATTGACGTTCGCCGAATTGCTCAATATTCAACATTTCGCGAGTTGAAAACTTCATCTTGAGTTGAGAGGGGTAATTCCTTCAAAATTCCAAATCACCTCGTATTCTTGATTTAGAACGCCATTTCACTTAGAAAATGTTAATTTTCTCGATAGGTGCATTTTTTCGACTAAAAATCTTCTGAAATCTTGTCAATTTGTCAACGGAATTTATTTTTGTGGTATTGTTTGGAATTAGTTCGTCGGGATACTTGCCAGGGACGTTTGCGATTTTTTTAAAACAATGATAAAAAATTTGTGAGGGAATTTTTTACGTTTATTAATTTTTTATGCTAAACTGTAGTGTATTTACCTGATGTATTCAATATTTGGTATCAACAAATTTATATCAAGTAGGTATTATTCGACATTCACAACTTTTCTTATCAACAAATTCATACCAGGTGAATACATTACAGTTTAGCATAAAAAAATAATAAAACGTCAAAATTTCCTCATACGATCTTATACATTTGTTGATAACAGTAGCTATATATCCTTCTGGTTCATGCATTAAAGTTATTGTATTCACTCCTGTTAGTTTCTACCTTAACGAGATCACATAAACCTTGTATCCAGAGCCGTCCTTTGCAAATGCGAGGCCTGGAGCGACCGCTCCACTCGCTCCACCCTAAGGACGGCACTGCTTGTATCGGAGCATATAAAATCATATATTTTCGTAATCAGCATGAATTTGATGATTTTGATTTTTCATGAATTTTTGGACATTTTCGAGTAATTTTTTTTGCCGGGCGTCTTTAAACTCACGTATTATACTAGTCTCATAATTCTGAATCGATTGGCGTTCGCAGATTTGGGTTATCTTTAACCGTTCGCGAGTTGGAAAATTCATCGGGATTTGAAAGAGGTAATTTTTTGAATTTCCGAATCAGCTTGACGGAAACAGGCAATTTTTCGAAATATGAAAAATTATTGAAATTGACGACAATTTGGTTTCCTTCAATATTATTGCATTACTTGACTGTAATGGTCTATGAGTCTTTTAAAAATGCGAATCCAGCTCGTATATTCTATTTGAATACCATTTCTCTGAGAAAATGATGATTTTGTGGGTGAATGTTTTTGACAAAAAATCTTCCGAAGTTTTGTTGTCAATTCGTCATCGGATTAAATTTTTTCGGTATAATTCGGAATCAGTATTGTATTGAAAATAGCATTGTGTGAGGGGATGTTTGACATTTTATTCCTTTTTTATGGTAAACCTGCTAATAATATATTTTCGGAATCAGCATAAAATTTTGCTTATATAGCGTGAATTTCAAGTGAATCTGATGCTTTTATATTTTTCATGTGATTTAGGGGTCTTTTTGGACTTTCGAGTAATTTTTTTTGCCAATAAATTTATTTTGAAAATAATAGAAAAAATTATCTGGATATTACTTGTCACTAGAACTAACCCCAAAACTTGACAGCGTATATTTGAGAGAAGATAAACCAATGACCTAATGACAATATCTTGTTTTTATATATTTAAAAAAATCATAATACGTTCAATTACTTTGAAAGGGCGACAGCAGTCGTGACAGATAGCGGCGTTACAACACATCGATTAATTAACTCCACAGGTGTTATTTGACTGAGTACGAAGGACCAACTGGAAAATAATATTTTTTTGAAATATTCGAGGTTGTGAGGTAGCGAAGTATATCATTTTATACTTGGTTGAAATGAAAATGAAAAATGCTACTATTCGTGAACATCCAGTATGGCGTCTATGGGACAAAATTGAATCAGAAAAAAATTTAAATTGTTTTCCAACGAACAAACTTTCGAAATTGTCAAAAATAAATCATGACATATCGATATCATTCAATACTACCACAACAAAACTGAGTGCAAACGTCAAGACCAGCGACTGTACGCCCAAAAAAACATAGATATTATATAAAAAATCGAGATTTAATTGTTTAGTGAAAGCTGTTCCGATTATTTCATGGATATGACCAATATTCGTAGAATTTGTAAATACGAAAAATGAGCATTAGTATATTGACGCAGAAACACAATTGAAGTCATTAAGCATGATCGACAAAATTACCATTCTGAGAAACATTACGTCGAGTAGTCAGACACGTATTGTGAATTAGACAAAAAATACAAGTTCGATAAGTTCCGCAGTTTTCACTTCCATTCAGCGAGTGTTCATCACCGTTACAAGAATTAGAATGGATATCAAATTGCTCTGCGGAGAAAGTCGGACGAGAGACTCAATAATTATAATTTGGATTGCGAAAGAAAATAGCAGAAATTTAAAAAAAATTGAACTTTAATATATAGGGTGTTTTCGAAATTGGAACAATACATGAAATGGGTACTAGAAAACGAAAAATTAAAGCGGAATGAGAAAATACGTTTTTCTCGAAAAAACTTTAATTTGAAAAATATTGGACTTTGAAGATTTCGGAAAACTCTAGCAAACTTTTGGGAACCTCTGGCCAGAGATCAACGGCCCCTAGATGTAACCGAAGCAGTGACAAAAAAAGGCCGGCGCGTAATAAATAATTTTGACATTGTTGCCGACGTTAATTGTTGAAAGATGGTATGTTGAAGTAAACGATATTCTTTCTTGGAACAGTTCCCCTTTACATTCGAGGTAGGCCTCAACGCAGGTACTCGGAGCTGGGTAAACGGAAAAAAAAAACGGAAAAAATACCCCCGGAAAAAAAATAATAAGACATATAAAAATGTATAGGAATAGTCAAAATAATCGCAGCGATAGCGACATAGAGTATAAACATCGAATGTAAAAGTTGTAAATTTATAATACTCTACATAAATCTAAAATATATATACATCACAAATACACACATACAACAATTATAAACACACATAATGTATTTTAAAAACTACATACTAAAATATTCGTCAAACGAGTAAAAACATTTTTCAGTCAGGAATTGTTTCAGGGAGCTACTGAATTTTTTTAAGTATTTGGCTTCTCTTATATTTTCAGGTAAATGATTGAACACCGTCAAACCCAGAATTGTAGGTGAATTACCAGAAACCTTATATTTCACAAATGGAATGTGGTATTTATTTCTTTGACGTGTATTGACAGAGTGATAATCTCGAGCAAGAACAAATTTATGTCTATTTTAAAATATAAATAGGGATAATTCATAAATGTAAACTGAAACTAGGGTCAATATTTTCAAAAAGTTAGAAGAGATCCCTACAAGAATGTGTACTAGGAACTCCAGATATTATCCTGAGTATTCTTTTTTGTACGACAAAAACATCTTTCGCCAAGATGGAGTTACCCCACAAACATTTTCCATATCTTATTCGTGCATGATAAAGGGTCACCAGCTGTGTAATTTCGAGTATATGTTTGAGATTTCTGAACATGAAACATACGGAATTCAATCTTTTTATTAAGTTTTGACAGTGACCTTTCCAACTTATATGCATATAAAGACCAAGAAAATTGGTTTCGTCTGAACCATCGATTATACATCATCATTTATCTGAATTCTGACAGGATCGCAATCTCTTTGAAAATTATAGAATCTTATGATTTGAGTTTTCTGCGTAGTCAAATGCAGAGAATTTGTGCTGCACCAGTTCTGCATCAGCTCTAAAGCTTTTTCTGTTTCTTGATGCATACGAATCTCATTTTTATTTGATACTGATGCACACGAATCTCATTTTTATTTGATACCATCAGTGACGTGTCCTCTGCATACATTGTTACATGTACACCACGCAAGAATTTATCCAGATCGTTGGAATAAAGTAAGAATAAAATGGGTCCCAAGACTGAACCTTGTGGTACACCAATATTAATGGGTTTACTCTTCGAATTGATGAAGCCAACACTCTGAGATTGGACATTTGGTACACATACGCACTGATGACGATGTTTTAAAAATGAGGAAATCCATTCTAATGCTGAGATCACAAAAAATGCCAGCAGGGCACTCGCCCGCCTCCATAAAATCTATAACTTTTTCAAAGAAAGCAATAATGGCAGTATTAGTGGAACGGTTGGCTAAAAACTGTCACCATCTGTCACCAGGTTAGTTCGTTCAGGAACAATTGAGTCATTAAAATACAAAAAATCGTCTTTTTTGGTCGTCGACGATGAACATTCCACAGGATAGGTTAAAACTTTTATTGGTATTGTAAAATGAAGCAAATATCGTCTAGTTTCTTTGGGGTATTTTTTCCTTTTTTTTCCGGGGGTTCTTTTTTCCGTTTTTTTTTCAGGGTATTTTTTTCCTAGATTCTCGGAGCTGTGGGGGTGGCTGAGTTGGCTTGGCCTCGGCCGCAACAACCCTCCTCATTCAGTTCCCCTTTAAGGGCAAAGCTCGCGAGCTAATCGATTTAGAGTCGTATATTGTTTGTCGTGGTATTCTTCGGTCATATCGCTTCTTGCATTCATTAGGATATTTGTGACTATTTTAAGTGCATATCAAAGACGCATTTTGGTTAAATCGTTTGACGAATCCATACGTTTTATGTGTGTAGGTACCTAGATTCTTGTTGTGTTTCGGTATTCGACTGCAATCGTATTTTCTTTACCTACATCTCTGTTTTTCAAATTCCTACAATCCCTATTGGACTCACCACTACGGAAAATGTCAGTGTGTTAGGTATTACGCACACGTTATTTTCAATCGCAGTACTTTTCAAGGAACTCGATTCAATCGGAGGTAAGTAGTTGGAACCTAGGTAAAATAACTGGCAAGTTTTACGAAATAATAATGAACTGAAAACGGCGCGGAAATACGAATAATAAACACAATACTAGAAGATAGGCGCCCTAGGAACTGATGAATGAAACTAGTGCTACCCAAACAATCGTGAGTAATGAGTCTATTTTTGAGATATTAAAGTGCTTAAAAAAAGATAAATGTTTTTTATTGTCATTATGTCTCATACAACACCCCATTTTATTTATTGCTCCAATTTCGGAAACACCCTGTATAACTCGCACTGCATTGTTTGGAATCTTTTGAAAATCAGTCATGACAACCAAACGTTTGATAAGAGAGAAACTTTTTGGGATCCCTGGCTTCCGGAAAAGTCCTTGAGGACATCATTGCCAAAAATGTCGAGAATATGAAATTTCCAAAAATACGTCTTCACAGTTGAACCGAAAAAACAAGTGACACACGATAATTAAAACAATAAGAAATTCAGAAAGCGATTGATAACCAAAAATGTATTTAAAATGTAAATTTCAATTTTACTGTGGTGCATGTATGTTCATATCTGGCACTGCTAATAATAATGATAACTCTGCGGTGATTAGGCAATCTCTTACTTTTGTCAAAGAAGACGTCTGTATTCACATATAACATTCCGTCCTTGGATATTTGTTAAAAAAGTTTGTGAACCACCGTATGCTACTGATTTTTGAATGAATTTTCTGCATGTTGTATAATTGTACATATTCTTAGAGGCCAGGTTTTTCATGTCAGTAACCTCAGGGTCAAATATTATAGGCGGCATGTATACCTTTTATGTATCCAAGTTCATATTACTCCATACTTGACTATTTTCGTAATGTTTACATTCATTTGTATTCAGCACATTTTTCGAAATAATTACATTCTGTTCACGAGTATGGAGTTTATGTAATTTTATGTAAGGCTATCATTGGCGTACTGTGAATATTGCTTTCTTGTGCAGGTTTCACAGATGTTATTACCAATACGCATATAAAAAGAAACACTGCACGAGGTAACTCAGTAAAAAGCTCAAAATTGAACTGCGGAGACAGAGGTACCGACTCCTGCAGCTCAAGTGGGAAGGAGTCGGTTTTCCTAAAGTACTTCGTTTGTCTGGAGTGTTCTTTCTGCCCCTCACCAACGTCAATCGCCTTTGGTGGTGGACTTCAGCGTAGTATTCTCCCATGGAAATAGCAATTTGCCCTTCTGAGGATCCGTCACTGCATAATCATCACCCTGTATATGCGCCACAGATTATTGTCCCGTACGTCCAACTTCTCCAGTGTCTTCTTCCGATATTCTGACCCTAGGCAGAGCATACCCTGTTTAAGAATTGGGCCAGGAGTGGCCTGCCCTCTCTTTCTAGTAGAGTTCTTCAAGCTGATCAACAGAGACTGGGAGATAATTCTAGCGAGCTTTGTTGCTCTTCGAATGTTACGTATCAAAGAAAAATCCAAGAACTTTATTTGAATAAAATATCTAAAAATGCTAACACTATCACTGAACCACAGAGAGGGTAGGAGGGAGTTATATTGCATTCAGCGGAGAGGGGTTCACTCCTGCCCTGCTGAGCTGTCAGCGGGCGGGCAAAACCAGCTCACAAGTGCCTTATGGCATGCTCTACGGTGTTATGTAGGCGGTTAAATACCTTAGGAGCTAACTTTGAAGTTGTTACACTTCCCTGCCTCCTCCAAGTTATGCGGGGGGTATTATTTGCTTATATGTGAGACATCGACTGGGTTGGAACATTCATGGGTTTCATGAGTGGTTTATCACTCGTCTTCTGGATTCTCGTGGAAAATGTCCAGTGCCTGGTAGATGAGACCTCCATGACTTCGTGGCCTGTGTAGTGAGCTCAGACTGCTGTTAAATCCCTGGCCGGCGAGCTTCCAAGGATATGGTACCTGTAGAATTTATCAGACTGTCGCTTGATACATTCCTTGATGGATGAAATATCGGCCAGCTTCCTCAAAGCGCCTAACCTAGTCACTGTTTGTGACGATACTTTGTTTGGCGTCCTCTCCAGTCTCCCGATATGGGTTTGGGGAGGCTGCAAAATACTGGCATCGTTGGTCTGATAACCTGCTTGTAACATGCACCTTTTTCACCAATGACCGCTTGGCATTCCTGGCTATTAACGGGTATGTCCTTCTTACTGCTGCCGCAGCTCGTTGAATTGCAAAGCTGACATGCTTACCAAGTGTTGATCTTTGGTCCAGCTGTACTTCCAGGTTCCGCACGGACTCCAAGTTGTCTATCCGGTTTCCCAGAGCTCTGAATCCTCCGGTGATCCCGTCCATTACCGGTTTATGTTTCTAAGTGAAGATCATAAGCTCTGTTTTTGCCGGATCAAACGCAATCTTTTGCTCGTCAGATACGGCACGACCTTCGGTTCTAAGTGGGTCTTTAACCGCACTGTGGCCGCACTGTAGGAGTGCGACTGGGCGTAGCTAGCCGTATTGTACACATATATGGCCGTACTCGTGTTAGCAAACATCGAAAAGTCGTGTTTATACAACGAGCACAACAGTGGCCACAGGCTCGATATTTGCGGTACACTTGCTCCGGCATTCTTCATCGTGGAGCTAGTGTCATTTACCCTTACCTTGAAAGTCTTGTCGACCAGGTCCACGATTCTTTCAATATGATCAGGTATGCCTCCTCGTAACATCTTCATGACTGGACCTTCTATCCAGACGGTATCGAATGCCTTCTGGATGTCCAGCAGGACCATTACTGTGCCAAGATTTTGATTGAAGCCCTCTCCTTCACCACGTGGATAATTCTGGACACTTGAAAGGTCGTTGAATGACCTCTGCTGAGGTTATATGTTACGTATCATATTGAGATATTTGTTTTAGCATTAAAAATCCTTCGGAACTTGGTCAAGTCGGTGTTTCTATAATCGTAGTTGAACGTGTCGGGAATATCTTGTCCATTTGTATTCAAGTTGGAATAGGACTGGGTCGTGATCCGAGGTCATCTCATTGGATTAATAAAGTGTTTTTTTCCGTTGGGAATATTTCAGTCAGGCCCTGTACATCCGGAGGGCGTGCTGGTGTATTATTTACCACGTCCAAGAAGTGAGTGATTTCTGGGTCCGAGAATAATGATCAATGAGTAAATGAAGTGAATCACGATTGACAACCTTCATATATTGATTATTACCTCACTTCGACCTCTATTGAGTTTTCAAAAGAAAGTCACGAAATACAGAGATATTTCTTGCTTTTTCAAGTATATAAATATGTCATGTCAACAAAACAGAATTGTAAAAATGTGGATTCTCATTCAATTTTACCAAGCAATAGTTTTATTATTATTCACCGGATGAGAAAATGAGAAAAGCTCTACTTGAGCCATAGTATGAAAATCCCAATTCCAAAGACGCCGTTCATACAGACATCTTATTTGGGGAGTAGAGTATTTGGACACATCGAGTGTTTATTGGACCTAAATATGTGTTCAAGGCGCCATATGGGTATTTCATGAACTCCTCACATACAAACTGTAAACTTACCACAAAATGTTCTTATAAAACGCTTCAGATCGATTAAGTTTATACAAAAAACTCTATAACTTTGACATATAATTTTTGTTTATCGCAATAACCAACAACTCCAAATTAAGAAGTTCTTCACGTCCAAAACCTGATTCCACTGTGCGCACCATATCCTCAATTCAATTTAACAATATGACAACTACGTGAATTTATTAATCCATTCATTACATCAATAGAAATACCGTATTGAATAAGCAAGCAAGAAGCATTCATTCTATTGTTTGATAACAATGACTTCTCCACAACAAAAGACTCCATCAGCAGGCTAGCAGGAATAAAAGGAACTGCAAACATTTACATGACAATAACCAAGTATTGCATTATGTGATTTGCGATGTTGCTTGAACGGACAACTCCAGCAGGACTTGGCAGGAATTCACCTCGATCCATCGAGATTGCGAGTTATCAGGATCGCAGGAGTACAGAGAGTGCTATTGGCAAACGTGGTGGAGAAGTAACATGATAAGTATGAACAGACATCAATTTTTGATTATTCTCATGTACCGACTGTATTTATATTGTTCAAAAAACGACAGAATTTAGCGGCAAATTCAAAATTAGGATGAATAGGATACCTGCAGAAATGAACATATGTATTAGGTAATCAGTAATGATTTTCGCCTGGTTGCCTGATAGATCTATCGGAGGTGCTACTTTGATTTTCCTGGAAACTGTTAATGATAGTCTCGACAAAAAATTTCAGCCACACTTTTCTTTGAATTTTTCAAGGCCTTTGATTCTCCATTAATGTTTAGAGTAAATGGCCGAAATTATGTCTGCAGTTGGTGTTCACGGAAAATTCGTGCATGGGTAAAGAATTTCCAGCAAATAGATAAAATGAACTCTTTATTCAAATCGGACATTGGTGTTCCACAGGTGTTAGTTTTGGGACCTCTTTTTTTTTGTATAACCTACCACCACACATAGATGAGTCTACTCATCAATGCCCAGGATTCCATAGATGATAATTTTAGGTGAAAATAATATATTTTTTCATAGAAAGGTTGATCAGACATGCTGAAGAGGTGTTTTAAAGTTGCAATTTTGTAGCTCATGCTACCATGATAAATTTTAACAGTTTCTTGAAGAAAACGTTCTTGAGTACTTTTTGAATGTCACTCATTGTGTTTGGAAAGTCGTTAAAATCTGGACTGACATTTATATCCCTTCAACATTGTCATCCTGACATTATTATGTTAAATGGAAATTCATATGAAAATCAGTGACTTTTTCAGTGTGGAGGCGGTATATTTATATAGTTATTTATTTCTCAAGGGAATTATTACCTTGCCTCCATTACCGAAGGCAAAGTTTGCGTCTCAAGGGCCTCTGGCCAAACTGGTTAGAACAGCCCTTTGTTAGGAGTAACATTAGCCATTAGCTTCGAAAAATTTACATCAAGAAGTAGTCTAATAGTAAAATGTAGATGGTAGTAAATTGTGTTTATTAAATGCTGAATTTTTAATTCTCATCGCAGACATCTTTACAGATAGCCTTCCTTCCAACTGATGAAGTAAACTTGGTTAACGAAATGTGCATCTAGGAATGAAATTACTTCTTTTGTTCTCATTCTTGTTTTCAGGCAAAGACATCCAAATTGTAATGTAAGTCAACGGTATGTGCTTGATTTGGTGAATAAGTTTTACGAAATTGTTTCAGTGACAAATAAAAACAGATAAATAACCCCAGATTACCAAATGAAGAAGCTCAAATTGAAGTTTTGGGAACATTTGCTGCAGAGCCCACGCGCTCTTTACGATCAGTATCAGAATAGACGGGAATTTTACGCATATAAAATGCAAATTCTTCAAGAGCTCCACGAAGATGATTATGATAGAAGAATAGAGTTTTGTGAAACCATGTCTCATCGAGTCAATACTATCCCTAATCTTCTGTTAAACATCTGTCTCGGCGATGAGTGTTCATTTTTTCTCCACAAATTTTTTGGAAGGGCATACACAACACCCACAAAAAGTAAATGTTTGGGTTGGTATTCTTGGAAATGCCATTATTGATCCATTCTTTCTGGAAGAAAACTTGACTGGCAATCTGTATCTTGAAATGCCTGAAAAGACTACGAGGATGTATTGATATATAGTAAGCCTAGACCAGTTCCCTGCATAAACAAAATATGGCGTTACCATAGCAACGAACAATAACTTACTAGAAGTGTCAGTGTGAAGTTTGACGTCAGAGTTACGCAATAAATTAAAAGAAAAAATATGTTCACCGAAATTGTGAAAATCGAAAAATTGGAGTATCGAGCCATCATCAAGTACCTGTATTTAAAAGGGTTAAGAGGTAATCAGATTTACGAAGATATGCTTGATACCCTTGGTGATGAATGTCCTTCGTGAAAAATTGTACTGCGAGCTTCAAAAGAGGTAAATTTTCCACTGAAGATGATGACCGATCGGGAAGGCCAGTTTCTGTGTCACTCCCCGAAAATATCGATGCAGTTCATGACATGATTTTAACAGACCGTCGAATTGGGCTAAAACGGATATCTGAAGCACTGAATATTTCAAACAAACGCGTTCATCATATATAGTTCACGTCAATTTGGACTTGAAAAAAATTGCTGCAAAATGGATCCCCAAATGTTTGAATGTTGACCAAAAGCGTGCAAGGGTAGTAGCTTCGCGTTCGATCTGTGCTCGATTTGAAAACGATGTACACTTCTTAAACCGAATTGTTACTATGGATGAGACTTGGGTACATTTCTACGATCCAGAAACAAAGCAACAATCGATGGAATGGCGACACTCCGGTTCTCCAAGACCTAAGAAGTGTCCAAAAATCTGCTGGAAAAGTTCTTGCTTCAGTTTTTTGGGATTGCCATGGAGTAATCATGATTAATTTTTTGGATAAGGGTAGAACAATAACTGGAGATTACTATTCGACATTACTGACCACTCTACGGGAAAAAATTAAAGAGAAAGACGCGGAAAGCTATCCAAAGGTGTTTTGTTTTTGCAGGACAACGCCCCTGCACACAAATCTCATGTGGCCATGCAAAAAATTCGTGACTTAGGGTTTGAATTACTAGAACACCCTCCTTATTCACCAGATTAGGCTCCGTCCGACTATCATCTTTTTCCTCAACTAAAAAAAGTTTAAAAGGTCGCAAATTTTCTTCCAGCGAGGTGGTAACAAAAGCTGTGGAGGTCTGGTTTGCAGAGCAAGAAGAAACTTTTTTTTTGAAAGATCTAGAGACGTTGAAGGTTCGCTGTAATGAATGTATCCAATTGAGAGGAGAATATGTTGAGTAATACAATATTTTGACATTGAAATTTTGTTTGGTTCTATAGTAGGCTAAGAATTTTTCAATATATCCTAGTATCGTTCCTCTTATAACACACGAGCTAGAAGCTCCACCTCATCATTTTCTTGGACAGTGGTTAAACAAGAGATTTCCGGATAGATGGATTGGCAGAAGGGCTGCAGTTGAATGGCCTCCGAGATCACCCTTAGAACTCCCTTAGATTCTTTCTTTGGGGGCATCCTAAATCCGTTGTTTATAAAACACAACCTTCTGATATTGAAGAACTGAAAAGACGAATTACAGCAGCATGCCAGTCAATTCTCAGTGAAGTTTTCCGTAATGTTAGAGGGGAGTTCGAAAACAGACTTAATTACTCTTTAGAACAAAATGGACGACATTTCGAACAATTTATAAGATAAGCTTAAGTAGATTTTATGTTTGCAATGTCTTTCTCACAAATTAAATTTTATTTTGTGAAAAGAAAATAACCAACAAATAAAACATCCCACGCGTAATAAATGTATTACTCTTCTTACCATTTTTATTAAAAGGAGTCAATACAATAATGCGCATCTCAGAACAGGCAAATTCTAATTATTTGTATAAGTTCAGAACGCCGATTTTTGGAAACTACTCATCAAAAAATAAATAGTTAGGGTATCATTGGAAAAAGAATTGAACGCCAATCAAAATAATGTGCCACTTGACCCCCTTTCCCATTTATGATTCTAAGGGAAACATCTACCCCTCCTAGGAGGTTGAACCACGAGGGCTACAAATATTCCTTGAAAGTGTCCCCCCTGAAAATACAATTGACTTGTTTTTTCGATTACTTTTTTTATTTACTGAAAGGACGATACCTATTAAAGGTGGGAAGTTTTCGAATTGTATAATTATCATTTCATTCATTTATTTTATTTTTACTTGTGAAATAGCGTTACGATACAGGCTTATAATGTGCCGTCAGAAATTGAATATATTTTTTACTCAAATCTGTTATTATTCGTAGTAATAGTTGAACCAATTGGGCATTTCCTCTTCATTTGCTGATGACTGGATTTCATGAGAAGGGAACTTCACCGGTAACATTGTTTCCATTGGTAATAATGGTAATATGCCTACGATATCAAATCACAAATCTCAACAAAAGACACGTTCACTTATGGTAACAGTAACATCAATCATGTTAAAATACAAGCTATTAGAATAACGATCGAAACAAATTGGCCTCTAACCACTGTATGTTCTCCTGCTGCATCACGGCGCTTGTTGACGCTGACGCCACAAGACCGACAGCAGTGACAGGTTCCTGCGAGAACGTTTCAACTCACCGCCTCTCAACTCAAACCCATGTCCCCGAGCGCTACTTTCAATGTGGCAGGAATGCAGAAATCTAGATATCTACAAATGGATGAGCATAATGCATCCGAGTTTTCGGTTTTTCGTAGAAAATTTTAAAGAAATGTCACTTTTCCGTACGAATGATATTTTGAGCGGTTTTCATTTGTACGAAATGCCTTCACGAAATAAATGAAATATTCAAGTCAACCCCCTAATTTACCGTCCATTCTCTCAAGTAAATTCCTCAGCTCGTTAATTAAGCTGTGGTAATTGACATGAAATTTTCGTAGTTTGAAAATAGGTCTCGCCCGAAAACGTTTGGGAGCCCTTTTTCTTTTTTTCTTCAATTCAAAATTCCAATACGTTAACAAAATCAGTAGAATATAAAACATTACGGCTGTTATTATCCTATATTATTAATCATGGGGGGCTGACAATTTCCAAATAAAATTTTGAACCCCACAAACAGATTAATACTCATTTAACGTTTAATAATTGTTGCAATGTCCAGTTTTAATTAATATTTATAGAAATATTCCAATTAATTAATAATATATGATTACTGTTTCATGCTACACGGTGTGAATATTTTATACACTAAAAAACTTGTCGAATCGTTAGTTCATATCTGCGGTGGATCCACGAACAGTTAAAAACAAGAATTCCTGACCGGGCGACCGTATTTTTGTTTCCGTTCATATAATTGCTGGCGATCAAGAATAATAATAATAAAGAAGTTGATTTGAATATTGAAAATGTAATAAATATACAAGTAAACCCAGACGAATGCGCCTCAAAGGTTGAAATAATTGAACTGAAAAATAAATATACCATGTTCCATGTTTGTTCATTGCTTTGCCAAAATAAAAAAGAATGGTTCTGGTGTTGTTTCTTTTAATTATATTGGTAAATCAGTATCACAACTAATTTTGGCAACATTTTTTATTTTTGCCTCGCCCTCCCCCCCCAAAGCTAGATTCTAAACACGCCACTGGTTGACTTTAGTGCAACTTCTTGAATTTATTCGTACCATCAGTTAAAACTTGCCGCCACGAAATATGTTTGAACAGCTTTTGACAGATTTCGTACGAAAAACGAATATTTCGTGTACATGAAAACTCAGCTTTATATCTGTATCAGATTGAGCGGAGTAATACAAATAAAAACAAGTAAACAATAATTGTTTATATAGGCAGAAAATAATAATACATGAAAAATATTAGTAGTATCACTTTGAAACAAATGCGTGGGGTGCTCGGTATACGAAAATATGAAACAAAGCGTTCTTTATTATTTTCTGCCTATATGTATAAACAATTATTCTTTTACTTTTTAGTTCAATGTTTTAAAAAAGGCGTGTTTATTACTTATTTTTAAACTATATATTATATTTTTCACTTTTCAGTTCTCAATTTATTATTGAGATTTTTTTCCTCCGAAGAAAGAACCCGAAAAAAAAATAGCGACCATACCAATCAAAGGAAGGCGGCAGGCGCATTAATTACCTATCCACAACGTGGATTTTTTTAATTTTGGTGAAGGATCTCACACAGAGTATATGAGAAGCAAATTATTTAATTCTGGCCATCCTGATCAGGATAATAATGATAATAATATAATAATAATACTCCCTCATAAACACTCGTTGAGTGTACCCAAAGGCATAGCCTGTGCGGGTAGAGGACGGCTATTATTTTTTGTCGTGGCGCTCCGGGGCGACTTACTGATGTTTCAGGTATGATGTATTCACTTTTCAGCTGTAGGAAAACCCGGAAAACCTACAGCAGCAGGTTAATGAGATAAACTCATCAAATTATCGTATTGTCATCGGTTCTTTCAATTAAATGGGTCCGTTTAAAGTTGGCCAAAATCGAGTGTAAAGGAATCGGTTACAAACATACTTACATACAGGTGAAGCCGAATAAAAGCATGTAAAAAGGTTGACATTCCTAGAAGAAGTGAGTTAGAAAGAAAAGTGGTAGCATGTCATCATAAAATCCATAAAATCTGAAAATATACGCGGCCCCTGCACGCCGTTACTTAATATACTTGTCACCAGTTATACCATAATTGTTGTATCTGGTAATTACTTTTTTAAAATTGAAAATGGGTAATTTGAACACGGCAAACATGTAAAAATAAAAAATCGTTGTTCTTCTGATAAGTTTTGATACAAAAGAAGGGGTAACCAAGAATTCAAAGTTAATATAAAAACTGTAACTATATATACTGACACATTTTCTATAACTTTGAAAAAAAAATTCAAGTTTTGAGGTTAGTTTCAGTGGCAAGTGATTATCCAGATAACTTTCTGTAATGTATTATACATTTTGATGACAAATTACCGAAATGACGAAAATTATCACAAATGTAGGTAGATTTTTTTTCGTAGAGATTGACCCCTCCCAACTCCAAATGAACTTTCCAATAGAACGGTTTGAGATAGATTAGTTCTGCGAAAGCCAATCGATTCAGAACGATGAAACCAGTATACATTGTGAATTTCAAATGAATCGGAAAAAAAAAATTACTCGAAAAAATTCTTTAAAATCATGAAAAATAAAAAATCACCAGATCTACTTGAAATTCGCACTATATACTCAAATACCGCTGATTCCAAATATATAATTTTTAGTATATGCTCAGATATTAGGTTCAGCATAAAAAGAAGTAAAACGTCAAAAATTAACCCGAACGATAGAATTTTCGAAATTTATTATCTTCCTTTTTTCAAAAAATCGTGAACTCCTCTCAAACTTGTCGAAATGCCGTACTAATTCAAAAATATTATCCAATTTCGTATTTATAAGAGATTCACAAACGATCAAAGTCTATACAGTGTCACTCATATAGTTCATATGGGAAAAACTTTTATTAATAATTCATTTAGTAATTCGACTTGGGCGTTAGGTTATATTTAAAAAAATATGGAAAATGATCTACTCGGATGTCATAAGTAATATTTTTTCAAAGTAATCGCTGAAAAAAGGTTTATTTATTCGAATTTCAAGAAAATTTAAAGAAAAATGTTGTGTCTCTTTCGATTCTGCACCTATATTTCGAATTTGAACATTCTATTGCAACTTTCACTTTTTGTGCAGTGGGGTTAAGTCGGGAGAACGTGCTGGCCAATTATGTTCCCAATTATTATCATGAAAGATGGGCGACACTACTTGACGGAAGATCATAAAACTAATAATGAATTATGGTAGATTACGTAATCCACCATAATTCATTATTAATTCCCAATTATTGCCAATTATTTTACATCTAAACGTTTCATCAAGAATATTTCTAACTTCTATGGAATTATGAACAGTTGCACCATCATTTGAGGTTATTGTTAATTTTTTTGAGGTATCAATCAGTTTAGAAAAATGAGACGATATTATCAAATATCAATTTCCCCTGAATGTCTCAGTAACAACAGTAATGAATACTTTCATTTCATGAAGCTTGTTCATGTACAGAACAAGCAATCTCAACCTGTTTGAAAAAAAACTTTATCTTTATTTCCACTACTACGAAGTCTAAACTATTCAAGAAAACATAACATAGAAAGCAGATACGAAGTAGGAAAAGAGAGTAGATGTTATTAGCTATACTCTATATCTAAAACTATTAAATGGACAGAAAAAAACAACGAAAAAAATCCTCAAAATCATCTGGAGCCAGAGAGCAGAAAGGTTTTTGATTTTTTCAACCGTTTTCCTATTTGTTTGGTACCTTTGGGTATTTTGTTACAAAGCCTGGTTGTCAATGACTGAAATGAGGCTGTAAAGTGGTGAGGAGGGGTTAGCCTAGTTTTGAACATGTTATAAAAATAAGATGGTTTTTTTTTTCTAATCAATTTATGCAGAATGGGGAAATTATTCCGTTTTCAATGTTCACTCAGCCAATTTTGACTAATACGGTCTCTTCTTTTGAGACCAAAAATCAGTCGGACGTAAAATTATGCCACAACCACTTGTCTTTTCTGTATCATCTCTCAATAGTGTGCGGGATGTTCAAAAATGAACGTACCCTTCTTCTCATTGTGAACATTAGTAAATTATTTATTTCAAATGAGACAACCAGTATATCTTAACGTTGCAAAATATTAAATTGAGTCCATTCTCTAGGGTCGCTAATGCTGAAAATCTATAAATTTCGCTTGATCGATACGTTATAAAAGTTGCTTGATGTGCTTACCATCTTCTTGAAATCTCAGTCACGTACTTAATGCATACATAACTAGTTTGGGCCTATATCTTTCTCATATACCCCTGTAGAGTGACCAATTAAAATCACTCTAATTTCTCCATTAATAAATTGTTATGGATCCCTATAAATTGAACCAGAACCTGACTATTTTTCAGATTTTTTTTTTCATATTGAATAGTTGAAAACAAAGATTACTGCATATAATTGCTTTGGCCTATTTTACTCCTTGAATTTGATAAACAAATCAAATTGGTGACGTTGTATAGCAAATCGTTGCAAACTAAATTACTTATTCCTGCAGTCCACAATCAAAGCTTCGTCGACTCCGCGACTTCCTGCACTCCTGCTACAAAAATCTTTGAAGTAGGAAATACTCGCAGTATTCAGATTCCTATCTCTCGCAGGAATCCAAAGCACGCGACTTGCGAGAATCGCCACAACGTTCACTTTCCTCGATTCCTGCCCTCCTGCTACAAGCCAGCAGCAACACAACGTGGCCTTAAGAAATGTAAACAACAGAGAACCAATGGCGTTCGAGAAAACAGGTAGCGAACACGCTTTGGGGAAGCCGTAGTGAAACCACATGAAATGTATACGTCCGTATCGCGCATGTGCTGGCGAATTCATGCTACAGGAATCGAATGAAAATTGTTGTGGGTTTGGTTGAGAAAGTGATTTCGTAATTTGGCTTGTTATAATTTTCTTCAGGGTGGCGTGCAGTTACGATTTATGCTAGGCATGGCGTGGTACATTTCGAACCTAATTTTATCATACAGGGTGTTTGGAGATGTATGGCCTACCACATAACATCTCAAATAGATAGTTACTATAATTACTTTTGAAATATTTTGATGATGACTTCTCACAATGGATTTCAAAATGAGCAAACAAACGAAAACATGCAGAAAATACATGAAAAGATCGTGGCATAAAAAATATAAATGCGTTCGGCAGTTTTTAAAATAGTTATTATTTTACAAATAGTATAAATCCTCTATCACTGGCATCTAATGGTTACAACGATTTAATTTTTTACATGATGAATCAAAACTCAATTTTCAATGCTATAGTCCATCAAAAATGAAAATTATTTCTAAAAGCGTATTGAAATGTTTTCTATTGATTTTCAACACCACAGAATAAAATGCCTCTTTCAACACTTGTATGGTAAATTACCATTTTCAGTACCCTTCACCGTAAATATGACAAAAAAAATTCCCTGAAATTCTTCCAAATTTGCAAGACTTTTTAATGGATAATCAACAAATTGGAATGGCCGGGTATCAAAATTGTAGTTGATTTACGTCATTGATTAGAAAGTTCTGTGGAAGTAAGTTACCATAAATCATAGGCGGCTAGACAAATTAGATTGGTATAAGAGGAAATGTTTCGAAACTTTTCGAAAGTTATCTACTACACCGGAAACAGCAAGTTTTAATAAATGATGATATGAGCGGTGAAAGCATAGTTACTTGTGGCGTACCACAATGACCAGTTCTGGGGCCAATACTCTTATCATATATTTGAACGACCTGCTAACGACAAATTCCAGTCTTGATTTATATAGAAGAAACTTGGAATTAGGTGAGAGAAACCGCCACAAATAACCTGAAAGCCATTTCGAATTGGTTCATTGAAAATAGTTAGCCAATAAATCATTCCAAAACCAAAGTTATACCGTTTACTTCTTACGAAAAGTACTCACCTGCATATGAATCTACAAAAATAAATAATATACCAATTTCTCTCACTAATTCAGTTAAATACCTCGGCATTGAAATTGACTCGTTTCTGAAATGGGACATTCACGTCAAATCAGTAGTTTTGTTCGAAATCAATACTCAGTTTAGTGAAATAATCATTTATGGAATTATAGCCGGATTTTCATAAAGTTAGTACGCCTCAGTAGAGTAGATCATACGTTTTCCCGAATACTTTCCATCCTTCCCATCCTTCCCAACTCTAGACTACCAGAATGGAAATAGTGCTAGAGCTGCTGCCCGTATGTTCAATGATATTCATTCAGGAAGAAATATATGACACAAATACGTTTCGAAATTATTGAACAAATTTATGGAAAGTGGATCTGTTAACAATAAAAAGCATAACCGTTCAGGAGTTGTCAACGATGAAGCTATATTTCTATTGCAGTTTTAGGGCACGTTGGACTAATGGTAAATACGCAATATCTTACTAAAGTATCTCGAGAATAAGGAATCAGTCGTAAAAATGTTTTCAGGATCCTTCATAAGTACAAATTCCATCCATATAAGATTAGACTAGTTCATGAATTGAACGAAGATGATTTCGATAGAAGTATCGAGTTTTGTGGAAGTCTCACTGAACAGATCAGCTTGCATCAGAATTTCTTGTATAAAATTTGTTTTTCGGATGAAAGTACGTTTAGTTTGAATGGAGAGGTGAATCGGCAAAATTGTCGATATTGGAGTGATACGAATCCTCATTTATACCGCCAAGTTCATACTCAACGACCTCAAAAACTGAATGTTTGGGCAGGAATTTTAGATGACCACATCATAGGACCTCTTTTTTCATCGATGATAATTTGACTGGTAAGGAATATTTGGATATGATCGAGAATCGAATCAAAAACGAAATAGATTTCTGCAGGATTGGCAGAAGAGGTCCTACAGAATGGCCACCAAGGTCTCCGGATCTCACTCCTTTAGATTTCTTTCTATGGGGTCATTTGAAGTCTAAAGTATGAGATAGAATCAACAACATTAGAAGATTTGAGAGAGAATATCATGGAAGCTCGTTTGTACCATTATATGGAAATTGGTGGAAAAGTTTTTGAACATTTACTATAGAAAATTTGTTTCTTCTCATTGTCAAGTCATCAGATTTTGATTCAGGAAAATAACTCTTTTTCTGATGTATTGCTTCCATATTAGTCTCTAGAACGAATATTTCATAATGTGGTCTCCTGTATAATTGTTGACTTGTTTTTTTATTTCTACTGCAAATCATCGTTTCAAAATTTATTCAGGGTGGCACCTGTTCTACTCAAATAATTTGTAGCTCCCGAACTATAAGCGTCAAACTATTATGTATTATATTTGTTGAAATCTGCTCATCATGGAGCTTCTGATAAAGCGAAACAATATAGGGTGATCCATTAAAAAAAATGGTGACATGCTCTTGGGTGCGATAGGAAAAGTTAGATCAAGTGTGAATATGTCAAAATGTTTCCCGCTGTATACTGATGTTGACGTGTTTTTTTTATTTTTACTGTAAATCATTGTACCAACAGTTATTTAGGGTGGCTCGTTTTAAACGGAATGCCCTGTAATATTCAACGCCGGTTTCATATTAGTAATTTCTTTATTTCAGAGCTGCAGCCTTCATGATCGAACACAATCGTTATTAGAAGATTTACCTACCGACAAAATGGAAGAACGAGGAATTGAAGAACGCGAGGAAGAAGAACCTCACGATGGAATCTACTACGAAAAAGCCAAACAGCTGCTAGACTATAATGAGGCACCTGAATACTTGAAACACAACCCTTATATACTAACAGGTTACAGGAAGAATCTGCCCACTGATTTATGTTTTCAAAGGTGGGAATATTTCTCGTACCTGAAATAATTCAGAATTGGTTCAAAAACGTGACTTAATAACGTTTATGATATGTTATCACCCCGTATACATATAATTTATTCGGTAGCATATTTTGTCAACATGTCAACATCAACAAATAAACTGGGTGGCCAGATTTAGAATGATTCGATCAGTTACAGGAGGGGTATTCAACAACTTTCATGTCTTCAAAAAAAATAGGAAGAATTATAAATATACAGGGTGGCATCTTCATGTATATTCATATTCGGTAAAGCTTCAACCCTCCACTCTCCACGTTTCCTCTTCCATTCTTTTGAAAGAACACCCCAAATGTTTTCAAATATTTAGATTCTTCCTGGCTTATTTCTTCTTTTGAATCGACTTGTATAAACTTTGTTCGTAGAGAATTGTACTTATTCATGTTTTTTTTTCAGCGTGTTTTGGTGGACCAACGAAACCGTTAACATATGGTCACACATATTCGGATTATGCCTTTTTGTGATATTAACGATTTATGATTTCATGATATTGAAGATCACAGCAACTTTGAGCGATAAAATCATAGTAGGGTCATTTTTGGCATGTTTTGTGGTGAGTATCCAAAAAAATAGTGACCTTATATACAGAAATTTGTACATACAGACAATTCGATTTAATTTATTTTAATTTCAGGCTCAAAATGGAAAAAAGATTTATAATAAAGGTTTTAGCTCAGAAATTCGATATTCACGCTCATATTTTTCAGTGATCAGTAATATTTCATTGGGTTTTCAGGGCATAAAATTTTGATTGAACATTCCTTTTCAATTTGAGAGTTTCAAGTTTTCAAAAATATTCGCAAAATCATAGCATACATTTTTATCATTCACATCATCTTTGAAAAAAAATGCTTCAAATGCTCAGATAAATTTGACTGTGTTCGCCTTTGTATTGCTGACTCATCATTTGTAACAATAAAAGCCTGCTATTAAATTTTTTATATAACATTTTATTCGAAGGCGTGTTAAAAAGAAACTAACATTACCAAAACTAATAGCGATTTGATGGTAAATTATAATATCCCACACATTTACACAAAATATTTTGATAATTCAAATTTTAATTATGTAATATTTATGAAATTTTTTTTAATAATTTTTGTTTGACATTTTACACCCATTTAAATGTATTGTAAATTCAGTAGCGTAGTCAGATTCATTCAAAAATATTGCCAACTCTTTTTTGATAATGAAATAAATTCGAAGTAGGCCTTGGAATTCTGAATTAAATTTCGAGTTTATGATACTGAAGTAAAGCTACTGATACAACACCTGTTGAAAAAAAATCCTATACGGAAAATGAATAGCAATTTCAATTGAGTCACTCTGTAACTTGAACCACGTTCCTGCAATGAAAGTTAAGGCCCTTGTGTTCCCTAACTCACACCAAGTTTCTATAAGATTTCTGGGGGTTGTTCATAAGAATGCAGCTTGTTGACGAAAATAAAAAAAAACAGGACCTCTGAAAAGTTTGTGGCTCCCCCACAATCTGAAATCCTGGCTCTCCCAAGGTGTCGTATACAGCTAATAGCAAAGCCTACACACAATACATCTACTACTCATTGAAATTTTCAGTAGCTGTACATATCAGCTGTAACGTGACATAAGTGTGATAAGTGTGACATTATTGACTATAGAACATTACACTACATGTCTACAAATGACGCAGTAGCATGAAAAACGTTATTTTTAACGGAAGTGATAAAGCATAGGGCTGATTGTAACAAACAATGTATGACAGCACCGCTCTAAATTGGCTGTAAATACTTCGAGAATTTATCCAGATGAGTCACCGAAGTTTCCTAACTGTTCTAAACAACAGTGACATCTCTCTCGAAATATCTGGACTGTTCCAAAAGAAGGTTACTACAAATATGAATGCAGGGCTCAGGGCACAGCTTGCATAGTATGCTAGAGGTATCAGACCCATGATAACGTACGTGTCGGTGGTATGTTGGCCAAAGACCAAGCAGGTAGGAGAGGTTCGACGACTCGAAGCACAACAAAGACAAGCATGTCTGAGTGCCACCGAGGCCATGAGAACCACCCCTAGAGCCACACTGGAGGTCTTGCTCAACCTGCCTCCAATACACAACATAAATTCAAGGCGAAGCCAGGTCAGTCAAGTTACATCCGAACTTGTTTGGGACTGCATTGAAGCCCTTGAAGCCCTAAAAGAGCTGGTCAGTCAGAACAGATAATAGATTGACACTAGCCTGGGTACCAGCATACAAGGTTATAGAGGCAAAGCAAAAGCCGATTCACTAGTCCGTGAAGGGGTAAGTAAGGCCCTGAAGGGCACAGAACTATTCTGCGGTATGTCAAAAGCTGTACTAAACACAAACACCAAATCATTGATCCAACAGCAATCTCAATAATGGTGAAACAATTCACCAGGAATGAGACAGGCCAAAGAGTTTATCAAAAAACCGCAGCCAACATTGTAGGCCGCATTGTAGGCTCAACAATCGGCCTGGCAGAGGAAATGCTATGCAGGTTCTGTCAGGAAGAAGACACTATTCCACTGCGAGGGCTTGTCAAGGCAGCAAAGGTTCTAAAGCTGGAAGAAGAAAAACCAAGAGCTCCCAGATACATGGAAGTTCTAAAAACAAGCCTATAGAGTCTTGTAACCAATACAGGTCTAGATAGAGAACTCTAAACGATTCCGAGGGTACACACAATGAACCTGAAAATGTCGCGGTGTAGAGTCTTGTAACACGAAAGCCCCAAACAAATCTGATCTCTAAAGGTGTGAAAATAAATTCGATAAATATTGAGTGTATAAATAAATCAGTTTGGGCCATAAGGGTATTTTCAATACTATATAATTTCATTTTACAGGCGTGTATGGCTTTGTCAGCACTGTACCACACACTTTCATGCAGATCTGAAAAAGACTGCTACAAATACCTGGGATACGACTTGTTCGGAATAGCGCTATCCCTACTGGCCATCTACACATCAGGAATATACTATGGTTTTTGGTGCGATACGGTGAGAACAAATTATTTTTTTTCTACAACTCTCAAAGTAACTTGACATTTTTTCATAAAACACAAATGAATTAATATTTTTTCTCGCCATTGATTATTTATTTTAAAACAAGTTCATTTGTCAAATTAATTGACATAGTTTGAGCACGCTCTTTCAATATAAATTCTGTCTGGACAGGAAAATCATACCGTATTTGGAGGATAATAAGATCGTGGTGAACCCGGCTAAGTCTGAGGCCATCAACTTCTCCAAGAAATTCAGGTTCTCGAAAATCCCGCAGAAGTTGAGGGTCAAAGGCAAAGCTGTGGAGGTAAAAACCAACGTGAGATACCTGGGAGTACAGTTGGACAAGCGCACAACATGGCACAAACACCTGAACCTGGCTATCCAGAGGGCTGCAGCTGCGGTAAAACGCGTGTACCCTCTGATAGCCAGAGGCTCAAGGATGAAATTAGAGTCCAAAATGGCCATCTATACGCAAATAATCCGTCCAGCGATGTTGTACGCTTGCCCAGCGTTCTGCAGCCTGCCCAAAACTCCTTTTATGAGGCTGGACAGGATGCAGAACAAAGTGCTTCGTATCATCACGAATAGTGATCGATACATCCAATTGAATGCGCTGTGTGCCCTTGCGGGCGTCGACTCGATCCCGACACATGTAAAAAACTTGTCATATAAGTTTTACAAGTTCCACCTCCCCAAAAGTTCTCTAACTAGAGATCTCACCAGATCCAGAATTTTCGATAATGAGCCCCGCAAACACGGCGGGCTTATCTATCAAGCGCTGGACATCTTCCAGGAAAGATGGGAAGAACCGTTTCTGTAGGGAACCCAGACGCATGATGTAAGAAACGCCAAGTACCTTGACCCGGTTTTTTTCTCTTAGCCTTTTCCGAGGTTAGCTCGCAATAATCAGCCTCACACGAACTTAGACGATAGCAGTATCCAATGGAATGCAATGAACGACACGCATAAGCTTCGCAGGAAGCGTGTTTATTATGTCACTTACAACCCACACAAGCTCTACAGCTCGACCGACCGCCAACATCAGCGGAGGCGGCTGTCAGCGCCGCTTGATCGGGGCCCTAGGCACCACTTGGCACAAGCGCTCGCCCTCCTCCCCAGCAATGGGATGGAGGGGGAGGCGGCTCTCCGTGCGTCCAAGTCCTCATTTCCCGACGTCCAAGCCTACGTGAGGCGAAGAAAGAAGAAAATTAAATTTGTGATGACTTGTAGATATTGGTGGAATATTTATTGTTAATTTTAGAAAATATATTTTATTTATTTATTTATTTACTTATTTATTTAAAAAATATAAATTCCTGAACTTGCTTCTAATCAAAAATGTTAGATATTCCTTGAAAACTAAATAAAAATGACAAATTTGAAGTACCCTTTTCTCTCCACACGTTTCCACAATGTGGAAAAATTTGTATTTTGTAATTAAACAGTAGATTATCTTTCATTTGACTGGAAATGACCATCTGCAGACATGACATGTTTCGAGGTTCTGCCTCTCTTAGTTCAATGTCCGTCGTGGTATTAGCCAGGGAAGTAGTTGTCAGATATTTGTCTAATTTTTCACAAAATGTGTGGAGAGAAGGGCACTTCGATATTGTCAATTTTATTCGTTTCATTTAATCAATACTTTCCAGCAAAAATTTTCGATCTTTGTTCGATATGATCGTTCCTTGAAAAGTTGAAACCACAATTTTATCAGGATTTCTTAAACTACAGCAGATACGCCGAAGCATAAATGGGGGCAAAGTTGCGTTTTTTTGTGCTTGACAAAATATTGTTTTAAAACTTAGAAAATTCCGAGTATTTCCGGGAATATCAAGAAAAAACTGAAAATTTTGTTCCATTCTGCTTCCATACTTCATTCTTAGTTTTTGTTTGAATGTGTGGGCTGGAATTTATAACGACCGAATACTTGGACCTCATTTCATCTCTAATACTTTGAACGGGTAATCCTATCTTCGGTTCTTAAGAAACAAATTCGAAGAATATATGGATACGTTTTTCCTTGTGCCTTTGTTAATTATAAGAGCTGCTGGTTAAAGAGCAGTTTGCGAATATTTACACCAAAAATTTCCTAATAGGTAGTCAGGAAATTCTGGACCAGTGAGGTGGCCGGCAAGGTCACCTGACCTAACAGTTTTGGATACTTTCTTGTGGGGCAGTTTAAAGAGCAGAATCAGCAAGAATATGACACAGTAGGTGAACTTAGAGACAATATCATCACGCAATTCAGGTCTATCAGAAGAAGGGATATTGTTAGGGCTGTTGTTAATTTGAGATGACGAGCTTGCTTAAGTATTCAAGAGGAATGCCATCATTTCGAACACTTGTAATACTTTTTGTGCCACCGTACTCAGCCCAAAATACCGAATAATGTTCTATCCGGCTGTGGTCTTCCGGATATAATTCAAAATAGATTTGTACTCTTTTCGTACAATTCCTATCAAATTTATGATAAAGTTTCAACATATCTCGTTTTTCTAAAGTATTTGTGCAAACTTATATTTGATGAGTTCTGACAACTAGTGTTTATTAATCAAAATTTTTCGATGGAGTCATGACCATCTCAGATGAAGTTGTAGCATTTTAATTTATGTGATTTCAGAAGAATAAATCATAACAAATTATACATCAATGATATCAGAATGAGAATCACTATTTTTCTGTATAAAAAAACAATATGGCGCCCATAACTGAAAAAAAAGTCGGATAGTAAATCTGAACATGAAAACGTGTAGCTGAAAAAAGTAGCAATAAAAATTTTTGGTTTTGAGCTATGTTGCCATAAAAAATTTTCCAAGTTTCAGAACAGTACTTTGTTAAGCACAAACAAACGAAACTTTGCCCCAATTTAAAGCTTCGGCGTATCTCCTGTAGTTTAGGAGATCCCAATGGTGGTGGTCGAATTTGAATTACTCTGAATATCTTGCAAGGGTGACAGATTTACAGCCCTTTTTTTAACAATCAATATACAGGATAACCCAGAAATGCGTGTAAATATTTCATTAATTAATTTCGAAAATATTCTTACTACCGAGACATTCGTATTTGAAAGGGAAACTATGATGAGGAAGGTTTTTGTGTGTTCGACTGCAAAATATATTTTAATATTATACTTATTCTCTAAGTTTTCTTCCATTTTCAGAACTGGCGGATGTTTTATTTATTTACGGTCACGATGATATTCATAATTGCGATGTCACTACAAATTCCTAGCTTGAATGTCAACGCTAATGTAAAAATGATAGTATTTGTCGCTTGGGGAGCATACGGAGTCATTCCCACATTACATTGGACCATTCGGATGGGGGGTTTCGATAACCCTGTTGTAGAAGTAAGTACTTTCATCAATCAACATTGTTAGTCTTTTGAATTTTGATACAAATGACCCAAACAACTTTTTTGCACTTCCGGAACTAAAGTGCCAACTTTAGTCCCGTATAACAGGGTCTAAATTTATCATTCAGTCCCTAGGGAGTGTGGTGAGCCCATACTCACCTGTATTGCGCGAGCAGATATCGTAGTTCAAGTCGTTAAAAAGAAAAGAGTTCAGATTGCGAGTCTAGTTGAATAATTATCGTCAGCTGCTCCTCCCTGTATGAACCGTAACCTAGTTCATTTTCATGCGTAGAAACATCTGGCCCCGTGTCGACGACCTGTTAGCGCGAAGCACTAGAAGTGCACGTGTTCAATAGGAATTCATAACCCCGCGTACAAAGCCGCCGAAATCGTAAATCATATCTCAAAGAAGTACCGCTACGAGCCGTGTAACATAAATCTGTCAGGTCGAATTAATTAAGAGCCGCGAGTGATCAAATAAGTAAATTTCCCGTCTCGCGCAAACTATAACTCCGGGTACAAAGGCCGCCGCTCAAAGAAGCCGACATCATAAATTTGTCATGCGCGACTGATTAATGGCCATCGGATGACCACGTGCAAGTTACCCCCGTTTGGACGTTACTATAAAAGCCGCGGTTCGCGTCCGATGGAGGCGATTCAATTCAATTCAGATTCCGGTGCACTCAGTGAATTTATTCATTATCCGTAATTCGATTCCGTCAGTCGTTTATTTAGATGTAGACTCGGAATAGTGAGTTTTTAATCATGATTATTCATTCAAATCAATTCGACAATCAGTATGAAGTGATTTAAATCGGTTCAAAATGAATTCGTTCTTCGGTAATTGAAGTCATTTGGAAAGGAATCAATTACAGACCAGACCGGCCAGTGTTCAGTTAATAATAATATGGAGATCTAAATCAGTTAAAACAGTTTCATTATGATATGCATCAAAATGTGGAAAGAGTATGCAGCTACAGTTTTAATTCGTAAGTGAAAGAATATTCAATCGAGTTGAAGATATACCTATTAATCTCGCTATGATTTACCCGAGAACCTTTGAACTAGAATTATTGTCGTATCGGTATGAGAAGAATGTTTTTTTTGTTGTTATTAGTTATTACTGTGCATGTAGTATTAAATTATGGGATTTCAAGCTGTGAGATACTGACTTGCTATGTTATACAAGATTAATTATGTGTCAATCCGATTTATTTGGATATCCCGATATGTATTGCACAGTGTGCACCAACTGTTTATGGATTAGTCCCGGTATATTAAAGATTTCGACATAGGAGGTGTCCTGATGTATCTTATGTTCCTGCGTACTACAATAACTGAATTACTTGTGTTTATTATTGATTTGTTTTGAAAAAACTGTTATCGATACGTAATCCTGCGTTGCAAGTTAAGTTTTGAGTAATGTAAAGTAATTTCTCCGCACGATTCGTGGTAGATTCGCTGGCAAGCATGATGATAAATATTTATGGAATTTTGTTTCTTTTACAATGATTGTTTTCTTTCTAAGAATATGATATTTGCCGACAACAGACAGATCCGATGTCCGTGTGGAAGTGCATATTTGCTTTATATTTGAAATAGAAATTTGAAAATGACTCGTAGTGCCTTTTTGTTCATGATTTCGCTGATAGCCGTATTAGAACAACTGTGATAGTAATAGGATAGTGCAAAAATCCACATTCGACAGCCGCTCGACGAATGAACCTTAATTATATGTCACGTCCCGACGTTTCGAACCACTCGTCCATCCTTGTGGCTCGGATCCTTGCTCTCGGACCTTCGAGCGAGTGAGGAGGAACCGAGGAACGAGTTAATGGCGACTGAGACTAGTCTAGAACGCTAGGTTTCCTTCCTAGGTTTGAAGACGAACTCTTGGTTGAAAACCGAGCTGAGTGAAAGCGTGTGTACCGCGTGATCGCGAAGCCCGCCCATTCACAGGAAATGAAGTTGCATTTCAAATCCCTAGGGACATAAAGTAAAAATCAAACTTTACCGCAGGTACACTATTAATAACTAGGACAAAAATTATCATGGCTACTGCCTTATCTATATCAAAATTTATAGATTCATTCATTTCTTGTTTCATTTTCTTGATATTCTGTTAGTTAAATTACGATTCGTTTAAATGTCAACATTAATTGAAATGTCACTGAATTGAAAAATTTTGTTTACACTGTTGCTATAACGTTACCTACTGAGTAATCCAAGAACCGTGTTCATATTACTCATCAAAATTATTAATTGTATCAGGGTTGAAAGTTATAATACTGGGAAGTGCAAAAAATAGCTTATTGCCTCAGGACTAAAGGGATATTTTATCCCTTACGTGATTATTGGCCCTCGGGCTCTACGAGCCCGAGGGCACTAATGATCACGTGCGGGATTAAAACATTCACTTTATAGTCCCTTGTTATATAATATACTATTTGATACTAACCAGAATGTTTGTCTTCCAGCTCCTGTTCCCGAGAGTTATAGGCATGTATATAATCAGCGGCACTGCGTTTCTGATCTACATCACTAGGATTCCGGAGAGGTTTTCAGCGGGAAAATTCGATTACATCGGTCATTCGCATCAATGGTGGCACTTCTTCGTAGTGATGGCGCTCTATTATTGGCACAACAGCGGGATGGTGTATATCGAGTATAGGCTGAACCATGCGTGTCCTAATAAAATGAAATTTCCCTGATTTTTGTGTACGTATTTATTAGGAAAGGTTTGGATTTGGATGACAAATCTACATTGTTGTGAAATATTCTCAATCATGTCCAGTTTTTTACAATCGAACAATTGCGTCGCAATTTTTCTAAAAGCGTAATTATCATTTATATTTGTCCATATGATAATATAAAAGTACCTACGAATATTTAGCACCAAAACACTCTCGACTATGACCCATAAAAAATGGGATATCATAAAACAAAGATCAGCAAATCCATTTAAAAACCCTTTGAAATTATACTTGAAAATGAAAACGAAACTTAATTATAATCGGGAATATTAATTGAGGTTCACAGTTTGCCCAAGGCCCATAGACATCATTCAAAAATTACCTGCAGCGATATTTCTACTCAGTTGAAAAGTTGAAGAAAATGCACCAGATTTCAAAGAAACTTTGCAAATAATATGGTTCCATAAGAAGTAAGTAATTGTCATACTTAGCCTACTGCATTTCAAATGAAGCTTTCTTTGAATAAAATTTTAGGCTGAATGTGTGGTTGCTCAAAATTATCAATATCATTGATTCATTTTCATGTGGGTATTCAAGAAAAAATCTACTTTTGACTCTGTTGAAAAAAGTAAACAGAGATTAAGGGTAATTTTGTTAAGTTGATTTTTTATTGATATAAATGGGAAAATCTGTGATAAGAATAATTTATAGTGATAAGTGAATATTTCCAGTTTTCTTTGTTGAAAGGAAAATAAAACTGTATGTATAATCATCAATTAAGTACTAATGATTCATTTTCTTGCCAGTTGATTGTATCACATTTTCACGCATTTTTAATTGAAGATTTCAAAATAAAAGTACGTCAGCTAGATTTGATTCTTCATTACATCATCAATATAGGTATACAATTTTCATGTCATCTTATGTTTGAAAACAAACTAACGTATTAATAATGATTGTAATGATTTTTATTGAATATATCAATCACTCGAATTAGTTTTAGAATTAATTACGTATTCTCTTGTTCATGATTATCTAAAGCCAGCTCAATTTTTATAAGTTCGATCGTACTGCCTTGGTGTGACGATATTTCCATTGGTTTGTTTCACACAGTTTGAACCAAGTTAAATTTGTGGCACAAACATACACACCCAGACTACTGAGAGCAGATCACCTGAAAATTCAAATATTCATTGATCCGCATCTCCAAAATTTTCCCGAACTGTTTGATTAAAGACAGGTGAAATTTACACGTGCATGATGTCATTAATGTTTTAGAAACACTGTTGAACTTTTCAACTAGGGAACAGTTAACAGAGCAAAGAGATTACCTGCTCGAAGAAAGTAAGTAAAAAGTTAACTGATAAAGATTTGAATATGCTCAGATACAAGAATTAGCATATAAACGGGATAAAACGTTAAAAATTTCCTTGTTTTTGGAGGTAAATGATCCATCTCAACTCTAGATGAACTTTTCAAATCGAGAACGGTTAAACATAGATCAATTCTGCGAACGCCAATCGATTCAGAATTATGAAAATAGTAAGTATATATCGTGATTTCGAAAATGATAGGCAGAAAAAAAGATTACTCGAAAAAAGTCATAAGGGGTAGACCCCTAAAAATCACGAAGAAAACAAAATCATCGGATTCACTTGAAAGTCGCACAATATACTCAAAATTTTATGCTGATTCAGAAAATATATGATTTGAATATGGTCAGATACAAGGTGAGCGTAAAAAAGGAATGAAACGCCAAAACTGACCCTTCAAGATCGTTAAAAGCCAAAAAACTTTTCAATCGACTCAGAATCGACGTCATATTCGGTGGACATAGTGAGAAAATATTTTTTTTGTTTGAAGGAAAAAGGTTCTTCTCAACTACAGATGAACTTTTCAACTCGAGAACGGTTAAAGATAGAGAAATTCTGCGAACGCCAATCGATTCAGAAGTATGAAAATAGTGTATATCGTGAATTTTAAGTTGATAGATAGAAAAAACATAAGACTCGAAAAAAGTCCTAAGGGGTAAGACCCCTGAAAGTCATGAAAAATACAAAATCATCAGATTCACTTGAAACTCGCACTATATACTCAAAATTTCAAGCTGATTCCGAAAATGTATGATTTGAATATGACCAGATACAAGGTGAGCGTAAAAAAGGATAAAACGTCAAAAATTTCCTTTCAAGATCGATATTGCATTGGTGTCGTTAAAAGCCAATTGAATCTTTAACTGACTCGAAATCGATGTCATATTTGGTGTGCATGTATAAAAAAGAATTGTCACTTTGATATGGAAATAGTTCACTTCATGTTCCAAATCGACTTGTCCATCAATATCCAAACTATTAATCACTAGCACAATGCTAGTGGATATGGGCGGTTTTCGCGGCAAAATATCTATTCTTTTGGAACTGAAACGCATGAATGCAGGCGTTCCTTAAGTTATGTTAATAACACCACACGATAAGGAATAAGCCATTTCTTTCAGAAATGTCTCCGGCCTGGAAAACATCAGATCTACTTATTGGAATATTTGACGAAAGCGTATTCGTAGTATCCCAAAAAATTATTCCTAAATCTTGTGTCCTTTATGAATACGTTTTCCATGACGCTAAAAATAGACTCAAACCGTTGTTATTTACCCGTGGGCCGTGGACAATCCTAAACATTATTCTATTTGAAAGGTGATATAAACCCCTAATTTGTCTTACGCCATCTACTGCTCAGTAGCTCAACTAATGTGCACCGCAATGCAGGTGTCTACAAGATTCCGTTTTTAATCGATGGTCTGCTTCGACGACTCACAACTAGATGTTGCAAGTTCATTATTTTAAATAAATACATAGATATCGTTTACAACAGAGAAAGAAAACATTTTATCGGAAAATAGACGATTTACATTCACAACATAATGTTTGTTATAGTGTCGTGCCTTTTTATTGGAGAATTGAAAGAAATTCATCTCTGGTAAAAAGCAGCTTATGAGAAGTGCTGGAAAATCAATGCTCCCACTGTTCAGCTTCCATTGAGAAAGTAAAGGTTTTTAAAGGCCATTTTTTTCATTTGATTGTTCTTTTATAACACTCTTATAGGCCAAAAGTACTTTGTACCTTTTGTAAAAGCTTCATTAAAAAAAATGGCTTGTAGCGCCATCTTACTGATAACGATGAAACGCGATTTCCTGTCTTAATTATTCTAATTATTGCACTTTGACTAGAAAAAGCACTATTGTCAGAAAGATACTGTTATCATATTCAAAGTAATTAGTAGTTTTTCGTTAATATCTGCTTATTCTAATTTCTAGAGTTATGAAAAGAATGGGTTTTCAACCTCTCACTGTTCTTGGACTATCACATTGAATACCTTTATATTTTCAAGTTGTTTCATAAGTATACAGTTTTTTTTACATACTCAATATAAAAAGTTTCTTCAAAACTGAAGTCAGTCAATGATGCAATGAAATAAAAAACCACATATCGAACCAAAACATTTACTGAAAATAAAAAAATCATGGAATATATTAAAAGTAATGCAAAAACCACACTTTACACTTAAATCATTTTTCTTTGCGTTCAGACAAGAGAGAATTGTGCAGTTTGGACACTTCAGCCTCTACCAGTTCAATAACAACCCTGCCATTGACATCAATGAAGTTAGCAACACTTTTATTCATACTGAATTCTCGTCTTTGTTTTGTCTTGCCATCTATCACAGCAAAGAAGAGTTTGTACTTATCGTCGTACCTAAAAAAATTTCAATTCAAAAGTAGAATTGATTTTTTTGCTAATTTCGAAACATGGTTTTAAAGCAGAAGATCCTTTCTTCAGATATAATCCTATCTACTTACTTTGCTAACTGTGATCGAGCTTCCAGTATATGTTCCTTTTTAGAAGTATCCTTTTGTATACAAACAGCAAAAATTCCTTTTTCTTTGAATGTTGTGTAGAGAGTCAAAATACCCATCATGAAAAAGTATGTGCTGACACAAAATATCAAAATGGGTCTGAAAAAACATTTTAAATCAGTGACTTTTAGAAACAAACTACATTACGGATCTAATGTTCAATAACAGTCTTTGGATACACCTTAGTTTTGAACCAAAGATTGGTGGATCAAAAAATACGATAAAAAACAATTTTATGCTGACTACTGTACAGGTCATTCGATTCCCAATCAAAATTCCGGTGTATTATTCAAAAATAGCAATTAATTAGAGAAATGTGTCTCACCTAGATTGTGGAAAAGGGTATAAATAGTCCCAAATTAAAGCAAACATAGCAACACCAACTGCTATACCACATATTACTAGTCTTCCATCCATGAGAGCGAAATTTTCAACATAGTTATATTTTCTTGTAAGCACCTTAAATGAAGAATAAATGTTATACAAAAATGTTCATTCCTAAGTGGACTTCAATATGAATTGTACTAGCTACTCTGCATTTTGAGAAAATCAATCACTTTCAATATATCACAAGTCATCTTTGATGAACTATATGTTGACTATAACAAAAGGTGGTTGTTTCATAATGCCCTAGTTTTCTTCACATCTGTGTTTTCACACAATTTTTTTGCTTCAATATTATATGTATTGGAAATTATAACTCACTTCTGTAACAGCATCATCCAAAGCATTTTTCACAGCAGATCCGTCCCATTTATTAATTTTCACAGGCTGAAATTAGTAAGGTTATTCATTGCAGTGGGAAATATTATTGGATTGAGTACTCAAAGAAAAGGAGTGTACTCACTAATTTGTCGTCTTTTTCTTTGTTATCCTTTTCTTTGGGTGGCATTTTGGTCTATATTCGAAGTTAGTATTTTCAATTCAAGAAAAAACAGATGTGGCAAATTCCTTGCCAACCACAACAAATCCACAACGCCGACAGACACCATAAACACAGAATACCCACTATTCTGTGACCATAAAACAAAAAATACACGTCACTGATCACTGCACTTCAAGTTGTCAACGTCAAAAGTCAACAAGAATCGATGCTTACGTTTGATTAAAGCGCTTTCAACCCAGTTTGACGATAATTTATATAGGTATGTACCAAAACTTCGATATTGCTCAAATTGAAGAACCATCCTACTCCAATCTGCCTAATTCTTTAATGATCAAGCTTCAGTTTTGAATTCGCTCAGTGGCAGGCTCAGAAAACATGATATTCAAACAAGAAGTGCTCATATTTTCGTGCCCATCTTGTCCATAGACCTGTGACAGGTCGTGTTACTCGTATTCATGAGGTTTATTTGTGTTTCAGTTCATCTTGATGTTGATTCCATGAAATTTCGATGGATACAACGAGAAAAATTTGTTAGGATAAAGCTGAGTTTTCATGCATCCGAATTTTCGGCTTTTCGTAGGAAATATAAAAGAAATGTCACTTTTCCGTAAGAATGATATTTTGAGCGGTTTTCATTTGTGCGAAATGCTTTCACGGAATAAATGAAATATTCAACGTTAACCTTCGAATTTACCGTCCATTTTCTCAAGTAAATTCCTCAGCTCGATAATTAAGCTGTGGTAATTGCCTTGAAATTTTCGTAGTTTGAAAATAGGTCCCACCCAAAAACATTTGGGAGCCTTTTTTCTTTTTTTCTTCAATTCAAAACTCCAATACGTCAACAAAATCGGTAAAATATAAAATATTACGGCTGTTCTTATCCTTATATTATTTATCATGAGATTTCTGTCCATATTTAACATTAAAATTATCAATATGCCTGGAAATAACAAACATACATAACCGCACTGAACATTGTTGTTTCCCTTTAAAATTTCGGACAAGTTGACTTTATTTCAACTTCTTGGATTTATTCGTACCATCAGTTAAAATTTGCCGCCACGAAATATATTTGAACTGCTTTTGACAGATTTCGTACGAAGAATAATTCGTGTACATGAAAACTTAGCTTAAGTTGGAAAATTATTAAATAATTATCGCTGCCATCTATCAATCGGAGATTAAATAAAAAAAACACCAAATTTTTCCGACGATCTACTGCTTAGTAGCTCAACTAATCAGCACCACAATGCAGAAGTCTACAAATTTCCGTTTTTGATCGATAGTGCTTCGGCGACACACTACTAGATGGTGCAAATTAATTTCGAAGAAATATAAAATATCGTCTATAAAGGAAGAAGAAAACATTTTCTCAGAAATTAGACGATTCACATTCAAAACTTCAATGTTTTTTGTGAAGTATCGTGTCATTTCATCGACGAATTAAAAGGAATTCAACTCTGATTAAATGCTCCTAATAAGAATAATAAGGGCTGGAATATCAATCCACACCCGCTGTTCAGAATGAACACAGATAGTGTTATAGTTAATGGAGATCACTTTATAAAATTTAATTGTTCTTTCATACTACTCTTCTAGGACAATACAACTTTGAACTTTTCAAAATGATAAAAAAATTCAATTTATGTTTGTAGCGCCATCTTGCGGATATCAATAAAAGCAACATTTTCTATTTTTACTGATTTCCCGTTTTAATTATTCTCATTGGTGCACTTTAACAACAAAAAGCACCAATATCAGAGATATATTATCATATTACCATTGTCTAAGAGTATATACTCTCAGATAATATTACAAGTATCACTTAGCCCAATCGAGTTTTATAAATTGTGCACTGAAAAAAATATAAAAAAAAAGAATTCTCCACAAAAATAATTTGGTCCGCCTGTGACCAGAAACAGTTATATACATATAAGTGATATTATTGTGATATATAGTGTGGTTAAAAATATCTTGCCTTTGAGAGTTTTGAAATACCCTGGGAAATCACTCAAATGAAATGCCCTGTATATTATCGACTAAATGAACGTACAATAATTGAATTCTGCTTAGACTTATAAAGTTTCCTATATTCCCTTGTATATGTTGTTTTTCAGTTATAAGTACGGGATTATTTATGAAAACTTCATCAGAATTTCAATTGAATGAAGTACTGAGTATTCGCTACTTTTATGCAAGGACTCAAAAAATTACGGAGTACCTACTTAAATGAATTCAAAAAATATGCGACAAGATTTAGGTATAAGTTAAATTTTTTTGTATTTGAATGTTTATAAGCAATTATATTAGTTGACAGTTGCGTGTCGAAAATATGAGAGATTATTACCTACTACGAGTTGAATTTCATTTCATATGATGTCACAGTCGGGTTCTCAAAGAACCTGTTTTTACCCACAGTAAAAAGGGTTTATGTTTTAACGAAATGATATTGTCAATTAGTAGGACGAGCAATTTTTTTTTTTGGTTTTTTGAATGAAGTTACTGAAGGAAACATTTTGAGTTGGAAGAATTCGTTCAACAAACGAGAGGTTCAAGTGTTGTTTGGCAAGTTAAATCAAGGACAATATAATATAAATGCACTAAAAACAAATGCAAATAGTAATCACCTTCATTGAAATGTTTATCAGCAGTTATCAAAAACACAATTGTTACAATATTTTTGGCATGTGTTTAGACAAAACTTTCCTCATATCTCATATGTTTCAAAATATAATTAAGTCAAAACAATGGTACATGCAATATCGATTTTAGATCGTTGCTTGTGGAGGCATCTGATTCAAAACACAGAAAATGCCTAATCAAGAATGTCTGTATTGTATTTCTGCATTCTTATGCTTACAAGTTGTATACAATGTTGTGCAATATTGTGTCCCAAGAAATTGAAGTGGGTCGCTTACTAGATTTGAGGAACAAGCTTTTTTCGCGATGAAACATTTCCTGTAGAAAGAAATCCATTCAACAAGTTGCCTATTTGACAACGATAAAAAAGGTGCATCTGTTTTTAACGCGATAAAAATGCCTATTCCTCAAATCTAGTGAGCAACAATCAGTTCAATTTCCCTCTCATCAATTACGATTGTTGAGTGTTTTTGACACAATGAGTCGTTTTGGAAAAGTTTCGTTTGAACAAATTCCAAAAAAACATAACAATTGAGTTTTTGATTAGTTACAAAAAAATATAACTCCTACCTTCTAGTCCAACCGTAAGTTTCACTTCAACCCAAATTGATATTTTCAAAGAATAACTACACAAAATTAAAATCGAATTCACCGAGTGAATAAATTCATTTCTTTCGCTTTTCGTTCGTCCCCCCACCTACCTTATTTTACACGCTATTGTCTCGCTTCCCGTTAGCCAGACGTTTTTTTCTTCAAGACTTCAATAAACCTGTTATATTTTATGATGCACGACACACCAATACTGGAGGTGCCAATTTAGGGTGGCGCTTGGCAAATAAATAATTCCAAACAGAATCAGTAATTTCAGGAGAAAAACTAACATGAAAAAATTCAGAGACTGTAGGTCGAGCAATTTGATGATAGTTATATCAATTTGTTCATGAGATAACAACAATAGTAAGCATTTAAATTGTCACCTCGTTGATAGAAAACTGTATACAGGGTGGCCAACCGAAAACGAAACAGCCATTTTCAGGAACTCCGTCAACATTTAAAAAAAACGCTACGACACGTCGATTTTTGAATAAAGGGGGACACGCTTTTCCGGTAATTTCAAATCCACTACTTTCAACACCAAACTAGGGGAAGAATATCCCCAAATTTTCTAAATGGCATTGGGGGTCCAAGAAGATGTCTTTCGTAAGCTCTTGCAATTCTCTTTACCATATTCTTTAAATTTTACATTTCCTCCCAATACTTTGAAAAAAATTACATGTTAAAATTCAAATTATTTTAGATACTTACTTACTACTTAATTGATAAAATGTTCAAACTGATGACTGCCCGCTTCCATATAATAATAATAAAGATTTTGTTCGAAACGTTCACGCACATTCCGAAGAATTTCCGGAGTAGTTCGACAGCACTTGTCAACGATTCTTTGATGCGAATCTTCCAACGACGCTGGTTGTGTTTTATAGATTTCACTTTTTAGATGTCCCCACAAAAATAAATCACGCGGCGGTAAATCTAGCCACCGTGGAAGGCCATTCAATGCTGCCTCTTCTCCCAAAATCCAATGCCGTGGAAAACGTTGATCTAAATACTGACGAACAATCGTCGCATAAAGCGAATTAGTCAGGCAGGGTCAATAGCGTCTTCCAGTAAATACATTTCTCCAGTTAAATTGCCCGGTAGAAAAAAAGGACCCACCTGTAGGTCATTTAATTTCTCCAGTTGCTGTGCATGAACATTATAGCATACATTTATTGAAAAATTGTTCAGGATATTTTCAATAACGTTTACAGTTTTTGCAAGCAGCTCCCGAATTTTTTCAAAAATCATCCACACGCCGTTCCGAATCGTATGACGAAAAAAATTTGACCCAAAAAGGACTTGTTGACTAGACTATAACCGATTTTCATTTTCTTTCCAGCGATGGAAAGGCGACAGATTTCAGAATGAATCTCTGATAAAAAATACAGGGTGATTAATTTTAAATTCACTAGCACTTGCAATAGTGTCCTTCAGGAGAAACATTGTAAAAATAGTTGTAAAGTGTAATTTAATATCCGTAGAAGGCAGTAGTTGTTTTCTGACACATATTTGCCTCAAATTTCCCACTATGTGGAAATGTGTAGAGAATAGTTATTTTTTTATTAGGTACATAAAATTTGTGTTTTTTTTATGGCACATTAAAGTGTTAATTTTTGGACTGCAGGTCGAGGCTAAAAGTTCTTTCGAATGTACCATGAAATCACGAATTTTATACACGAAATACAAACAAAATTTTTGTACAACTGTGAATGTGAATTTACATCGCCTGAAATGTATTAAAAATAAATTCTACCAATACATCTTGACGTGGTTTTTGTCCCGATATGTTTTTAACCGACTGTTGTCTTGAAAATATTATTCTATGTTTTCAGTAGAATCGTATTCAAATATTTTTCCTGTTTGAAAAAAAAGTCCGAAATAACTAGATAATACTTCTCTTTTCCATACATATTATCCTTAATACTTCCAATACAATTTAACAGCATCTAGTGGTCTTGCTGTGTCGTTTGTTGGCACGCCGCGTGTTTGACTGTATTTGCTCGTAGTTGCTTCGATTTCAAGTTATTTTCATACAAAAAGTAACAGATTATATTTGAAATATTCGAGAGAAAAATGTATCAACCAACATGTGGGGATAAATAAAATAGGAGAAATTTCTAGTTCGATTGCAAAATGGCTTGGAAAACACATGTATAAGAGCTACGCAGGTCACTGTTTCAGGAGAAGCTCTGTAACTCTTCTGGCCAATGCAGGGGGCAACATTACATCCATAAAACGTCACGGTGGCTGGAAATCTGCCTCCGTAGTAGAAGCATATATAGAAGAAAGTTAGAATAAAAAAAATGAGATTTCAAACAAAATATTGAATTGTCCAACTTGTTCCAAACAAATTAAAATATCTGATAAAATTGTGGAATCCACTATTCAAGAAATATCTAACATTTATGATCAGCAGCAACATGTAAAATCTTCTAGAATTTATGTTGGAAGTAATTGTTCAAACTTTACTATCAATTATTATTCCATTAACGAAATTGTTTTACGATGAATAATCAATTATTATTTGACTCTGTTAAAAATAAATCTATCAAAAAGTAATATTTCATTTTTATTTTGTGAATTATTTTGGCAGTGAAATAGTATATTACATTATTAGTGCGGAAAGTGACATTTTTCACACGAGTGGGAAATATTGTGGCACGAGGCGTAAGCCGAGTGCGGCAATCACACGAGTGTGAAAAACCACTTTCGCACGAGTAATGTACACTATTTAATTATAATAAATTTTACCATATAATGTATAAAAATATGTAAACGTTTCACACAACTTTTTCAAAGCCTGCTTCTTATATACAATAAATAACTAACAAGACGATTACAAGATTGCCTGACTAAAGTAGAGATTTGATATATGAAACTATTTAACGAAAATAAACATGAATTTTGATAATTCCTTGTTTTATTGATTCAAAATGCATTAAATGGTTATTTGTTTAAATCAAACTCCAAGAAATATAGATGATATTGACATGTGTCCAAGATAATTTAATGAATAGCCCGACTGAGAACCATTCTGACTTCCTTTATTTTTAATAATTACTTTTAAATACGAAATATTTGAAGCAATCTATTTGAAAAGTGTAATTTTTTTCAATATCATAATGAAAGAAAAGTATCCGCGGGCCAGGATCGAACCCGCGTACTCTTCGTCAGAAGTCAATAAATAAATAAAATTTTGTTGCCTATAAATTACAATATCTAAGATCGTATCATTTATTTCAACACTTCCACCGATGGCTCTTCTCCCGTGGTGAAGGAAGGGATCAAGGTGGGAGGGACTGCGTGCGTGCTTCACATCTTCCCGGTCCTGTTGGCAGGGTCGGGGGATGTGCACGGCGCCGAGTCACTCCTAGGGTCCTCGTGACAGGGCGCTGGATGCGACCTTCGCGGATGTTGTGCGAATTGGTCTGAAATCAACGAGATGACGGATGTAACTGCAATTTTCACGCCTCCTGCAACGCTTATGCGTGGGTTTTGGTATCTCATTCTGTGCAGATACTGAAGTATGTTGGGTTTTCAGGCAAGATGTTGTGCGTGATTATTCCGACAGAAGTCAATATGTTCCGCTGCTTTACGAACTGAGCCAACGGAGCGTGCGGAAAGTAACTTTCCGCGTCTGTGCGGACAATATTTCGCACGCTTGCGATATAAGCCTCTTTCCGTGTAACTATACAGTGCGGCTGCTCTAAGGAAAATCCGAGTATGTGTATTGAGATAAATTTTACAGGAGAGCTAAAAAACGTTCAACGGTTGGCACTCATGTGTCTGTTCAATATGTCCAAACTCTTCATATTCATCTTTAATACACTTTTTTGAAATTATTTTCTACACTGTACAGAATGTAACGTTCCTATCAGGAAATGTGTTTTTGTGCACTTACTTGGTACAAAATTAGTCTGAAAACCGAAATTTTCTATGGAAAATCAAAGTAGAATCACCTATTTGGTTTTTCGTTGGAATATAGTAATAAAATTAACAAAATTCAACCACATATGTCCTAAGTTATAGATATGAAAAGTAATTTTATTTTGTTGAAGCATACATTTGAATGAAATAGAATGATATTTCTATGTACATTTACATTCGACAGAGTATAGATGAGTAGTTTGTCAGTAAAGTGAAAAATCGTCTTGTGAAAAATTTATTTTCATACAATCCGTCACATTCTTTACAATCAATGGTAACACAAGAATAAGCGTTTTTTTAATTATCGTCGTCAGTCATTTGTCCGCCATCAACCAAATCCAAAGATGATGTATTTTCTTTGAGATTTTTCCAAAAGTCCCTGCGGTTAGGTGGCTGCATTAATGGAACAAGCTTAGAATTGATTTCCTGCTCTTTGGCAGGAGGCACACCTCTGGCCTCGTTAATTGTGTCAAACTCGGTGCTGATGTTATATTTCCTTGGAAGAAAATTGAGCTCATTGTATTTTAAATTATCGACTCCTCTTGATTTATTCGTATTCATTATTCACAAAATCGATACGCGTCGTGCTATCAAAACAATCAACTGAAGTACAATTACAGAAGAAAGCAGTCTACACCACTTTGTTGCCAACACTTATTTGGTCATTTCAGATCTGTTAGGCACTAATAATCTAGAGAAAAACGAAGCAAATCCATTTTCTAATGATAAAGCGAGTAAGCTTACTTTTTTATCATTGGAAATATACACGTGCTTTCTTTGTCATTAGAAATTTTGTTAATATTGTCGTTTACTTGGTATTTTCAATGTATAAATCTTCAATTTCTACCAAGATTTCATGCACTTGCTTTGTTTTATTGGATGCAGGAGGCATTATACATGTCATAAATGTAACCCAGTCAACCAGCGAAGTCGCAGTAAGTGGCAAGAAATTCAATTTAATGTCTCTATATGGATCAACAATGCGATTTTACAGATAAGTACCAGCGATTTCGCTTTGCGGACAATGATATACAATAAATATTAACCTTGTGATTTCGCAAAATACCATTCAAAAGCAGTTAAAGTCAATGCGATCTAGAGAAGTCCTTACGACTTTCACAATGTTACCACCATGCCACATATTTTTGACTGTTTTATATTAACGTTCATTTCGTGATATTTATTGAATTTTCAATAATATATTACTCGAGAAGTTCCATGGATTATGATCGGGCGACTTTTTTGAGAAGTGAACAGTGTCTCTTTCGACACTATATAGTGGTAGAGGATATCAACTGGCAACGCCCGGCCCATGGCAGACATTTTGACTTTGTCATTTGATGTTGGTGAACTTGTTTGTAGCTAGTAGCGCTATTGTTTATTTAGTTTTAGAATTGTAAGTTGCTAACAAAACTTAATTATTGTATCGGTACTTTATAAAGTTGTGTATTTATTCGTGCATAGTTCAGTCCCTTGGTGTAGAAAAGTTGCAAATTTTCTAAAGGTGAGTGAAACTTTTTGATTTCGTTTCGTAAAATAAACAAAATTATAAACATATTCGATTAAAAATTACGCGATTCATCTTGAAGGTGAGGTAGCAGCAGAGAAAATCTGTATTGAAAACAACTATAAATAACTGAAAACGTTATTGATTATGATTAGGTTACATACAAAAATGTACTGATGGGCCATGGGCTTCTATATGCAGATGCAAATCGAAACAATACAGGAAATAATAATAATAACATTTGATAGACAGATTTGTGATATTTTTGATTCATTCTGATTCCCTCAAATTATACAGGGTGGCTTAAAATGATTTTAGTGAAAATGAGCAACTGAAAATTATAAAAATTCAATACCCAGTTGTTTTCTGTTGAATACTTGCAAACGAAAAATGTATAGGTCTATGCGGATAAATAATGTACATTCATTTAATTTCCGCGAGAGGTGCATTTAAATTCCATTTAAATATTTATAATCTTTCAAAAAACCGCTGCTTTGTGAATTCGCTTTGAGGCTGTCTATAGAAACTTAAAAATGTACGCTTAGCGACGTCTTGGGTAGTTACTGGCGATGAGCGTGTTTGCGGACACTAAGCACTCGCAAAGAATTACCAGTGTCTCTATTTTGTATCCACATTGCGAAGTCGCAGATCCCAGCACTAACTCTTTGCAACTTCTATGCGATGGATTCTGGTTCACTGGGAATAAAACGATTTTGGAAAAAAATTTTACTTGCTTGGTTTTTCCTTGGAGCAGCCGAGTGCGATATACGTTACTTTCCCATGTGGTCCTAGGAAAAAGTCTTTTTTCACGGCGAGAAAAGACTTTTTTCACGGTGAAAAAGTAAATATTTACGCATCAATAGAGATGCAGAAATGTCAAGTTTTTTGACAGTTGTACAAAAAATAAATATTTTACAGCCTTTTAAAAGCGGGACAAATTGAAATGAAAGCACTGTACCCGTGTACAGGACCATTCGAGTTATGAGAATAACAGTTTTAATTTCCAAAGCACGTATCCATTTAATATAGGTATGCCTTTATCCAATCTGATTCCTACAGTAACGATTCTCATTTGATAAACCTATTATCATTTCATTAATTCTCTTCGCAGAACGAACAGGTGCACAGTACTTACTACGTTATTCTTGGCCTGTCAACCGCATCACCCTCATATTCCTGAGGAGGGTGACGTGGCTAATTGATTTCGAAGGTGGCTACGGGTTTTACAGGTGAAATGCCGACGACACAAGTGGTACTGGTAGTGCGTTCGTACTTGCGATTAGACGATATGTGTCGTCGCATTATGGGGGTGGGACAGATGTTTTCAGAGATAAGACTTTGTCAATGTACACACGATGGGCCTAATGAGTCTACAGTGTCGCGTGTTTTCTTATCAGTTCGTTTTGTATTTGATTCAAATGTTGAAAATTGTCAAACAATGTTATCGGTGATGGGGGAGGTCTGAACACCCAGATAACACATAATATCCGTTTCATGACCAATTCTGGTCGGAACATCCCCGGATGTGTAATGGATATCTTTCAGAAGATGCATCTGTTGATCAGCAGGTTCTCCTTGCAGCCAGCGACCCCTTTCTTTGACCCTCTTTGCTCATATATCCGTTCATACACCGGCTCAACTGCGGAGAGTATTCGCATGAATTAAATGCGTGTATCGGTCTGTAGTTCTTTGTATCAGACAAATCTCCGTTTTTGGGGATAAGCACGGTTTGCCCCTAGAACAACCAATCCGGAATCTGCTGCCCCCCATCTAGCCATGAGTTTTAAAACTCTTGCTAGATGGTGGTGGGTGCATTGATTCTTCGAGACTTTGAGGGCCTGTCGAACTTCTCCGGAGTTATCGGATTGCGCAGTTCATTGAGCTCAGGCTGACGAAGCCTCCTGCAGAAAGCTTCGAACTGCGCTAGGGCTGGAGTATCTACGATGAGTGGTTGCAGAAACTTATAGTTGTTCTTCCAGAAGGTTTTCACCCTATCAGCCGGTTATCTAAAACACGTGGGGGCTCTTGAAAAATAGGCGAGAAGGTTTATCATTATTTTTTTTACTCTGACTTGACCAGATTATTATTATTTATCGATTGATCCGAAATGGATATAATTCAGAGAATATTCTACAGATGTCCATAAAATATCTAAGCAACTCTAAATGAATAGGAATTCGGCCTCGTCGGACAATTTCACGTCGAGTGCAATAAACATTTTTTGCACGAGTTGCATACAATATTTTTTCTACTTCATGCAAAAAGCAAAAAATTATTTATTTAGGTGCGGCACTAGGTGAAGGAAAATGAAATACGCAATTTAAATAAATAATGATTACTATCGATTTCATCACCATCATCTAGTTTTCCATTAATATTACTCATTTTTAAACTTTCAGTTCTGTAATTGTCAGAATTAAATTTTGACTGACGTTTATATAACCACAGTTGCATTATAAAAATCAAAATCATAGTAGCCATGAGCGCGTATGTTATCACGAGGTGTGGTCATTGTACAGGCAGTTTGCTCTATGCAGGTAGACGGTTTAGAACATAGCGGATCGGTTTTGATTATAGAGTTATTTTCGGGAAGGCATTGTTTGTTCAACTCTGACTGCTAACATTAATACAAAAAAAATATAAAATATGTAGCTGTTTAAAACGTATGGCCAATTTCACAGAATACTGCTAAATATGTAGTGGGTTTGAACGTTTATGTTTATCATGATGACAGCACGTTGAAGTAGAATGACAGATGAGTGCAATAAAAACTTTATTGCACTAGTGCAATAAAGAGCTTCTTTTTCCATTGAATATAGTTCAATAAAGTTTTGCTTCTTGCATGAATGTAGAAAGACACTATTGATATTTTCTTTTCGCTCTTCATAATACATAAAACTGGATCTTTCCGAAAATAATTCTATATTTCTGAAAATATTCTGCTAATGTATTCTTTTTTAATTTAAATATTACATAAACATATTCGAGTCATTTTTAAATATTCAGTTAGAATATTATAATTTTGATATTTCATTGGTAAGAGTATAAATAGATTTTATTTCTGATACTCTCGTTTTTATGTCTCTTATAGCACTTCATTTGATTAATTATGGTTTTTTCACACTAATGCAATATTATTGAAAATTATCAATTGTGATTTGATCGTAATTTATACCTACTAGGTAGGTGGTTTTTAAAATCGAAAAACGACAGCCCTCAGAAGTCGAATCTTGTGCGAGCCAAGGATTAACGAGGTCTTTATTTTTGGAGTAATTTGGAGTCGCTGGGCTTTGAACTCATGGCCGGCAAGCCAAAGAGCATTTTGAAATCACTATAAAGTTTATTTGAAGTTCCAAAAAACTAACCATTAATTGTACTGAGATTCTAGTAATCATCCCTGCATACTGCGAATCAAGCTATGAGAAGTGTGTTGTAGATGTCCCTGAAAGATATTTGTATCCGTGAATAATATCTCATGGATCTCCCTGAATGATACGTTATGGATATCCCATAAATAGTTATTTGTTTTACTAGGCGTAAAAGCACAAGATTTAATGCCGAGCGTAGCGAGGCTATGAAACCAGCCAAGGCATTAAATCTGCTTTTCTGCCGTGCGAAACATATAATTTTTTCTTCAAATTTGTTCCAATTCCACGCAAAATTGACTTTTTCATATTTAAATTGCGTTTCATTATCAATATCCAAATAACTAAATTATTTCATCAAAGGTAACTGGGCCCTGCGTTACTATGTTTACCGCTGATGACGTTTGTTTACTGTTTACTTTGTCATTGTCAATTTTAATAACCAGTTTGATTTAAATTATTACTTGGAAGGTTGCCTAGCAACGAACTTTTTCTGCCTAGGCATTAAAAGTACACCTTCTAAGCCTGCCAAGTGTCATTAAAAGGCCGCTTTTAATGTCATTATAAAGGGCTTAAATTACCGATAGACCGAGGAATAGCAATTGCCAGAGGTTATTAAGGCTTATTAATTTCCGTGGGACATAGAAAACTTTATTTCTGACCGATTTCAATTAAATTTTGTTTATAAATAATAGATGTACCAATTCATTTTATTCCTGCTACATTTGAATCAGGTACCGTTCATTATAGGAGTTTTGTTGTTGCTAGGTTATTGCTATGTTACTTGTTTATAAATAAAACTGTGTTTGTTATCAAGCTTTGTTTCAAAAACTTGTTTTCTACCCCAAATATAATGGATAAAAATTTGAAATAGGCTGAAAAAGCAATAGAATCGTTAATTCTATCGAAAAGTGAAGCCATATAATAAAAAGTGAAGTGGCATATTTTCAGGAACTGGTAAGGTATTGTAGTAAAACTGCACTAAACTAATTTTGTTAATTTATTTTAAAACTCGAAACAATAATTTATAACACAGTCACTATTCACAAATTTATCTTCACGGTTAGTCTCTATCTGCGAACTCTGGAACTATATTTGTAACTCTCTGTGGCTATCTCTGACTATCCCTATCGCCCTCTGCTATCTAGCTTATATACTCCAAGCAGATTCCATTCATTGTGTGTAATTGTGTGTATTTATTTCCTTCTTTTTTTGTTAAAGATTTTGATTATGGGATATTTTGGAGGAAGCTAGGGTCAGTAATTTTTGAATATGAAAGTATCGGATATAGAAGATGAGGATATAGAGAACCGGGATGGTAGTGAACGTACCGGAAAGTAAAACTGGTGTCTCGAAGAAATTTACAGTTGTGGATGGAAAAGAGTTCTCCGCTTTACCTTTATTAAGATTTCTTATGTCTTTGCGTCCTGAGGGTGTCGAACGATTTTTTTTTGAGCTTCCGACAAAATAAATGTATATCTCAGCAAATTGTTAAAAACATGTTTGGGAAAATCCCTTGCAAAATCAGATTGTATTTAGGATTGCCAAACCCATCTTCCCATACGGGACATTACCTTCGTCACACTTCTGCTACTGTTCTAGCGGATACAGAAGCAACTGTGACTAACTTAAAAAGACACGGAGGTTGGAAAAGTTCCACGATGGCGGAGGGGTATTTGGAGGATAGCATCCAATTAAGGAAGCGGCGCGTATGTTGTCTACTTTGCCATTACAGGAGGCAGGTACCTCGACATTAGTGAACAAAAGCTCCAGCCAAACAAAATAAGAAATTGTTTCCAGTGGCGGAAGTAATTTTCAGGACCTATTACAAAATTGTACATTTATTATTTGTAATGACGTGAATAAATAAAATATGGTTCAGTTTGCATTTCATAAAATATTAGCATTTCTTATTTAATTTTTACTTGTGAAAGGTAGAGGGACAACAACGACAAAAACAAAAAAAAAAACTATGACAATATGAGCTTATAATATCCCGGTCAGAAATAAATAACTTTGGATGAGCTTTCTACGCGTGCATTCGCTGTAACGAGTAATAAGAACGCAACAAGAAGTGCATGTATGAACGCACTATTTACCTGTTATTGTATAATTAGAAAAAGGAGAAACGCTCCGCTAGAAATCGTAGATTACATACGAGTAAGTCACCGTCTGCGAGCAGCAAGAAAGATTTTTATTCGGAGTGAGCGATTCCTAGGAAACGAGAAATGAGTCCGGCGCAATTTTCTCGTTTAATGAGGTTATTCGAGGAGACACGCTCTGGTGGGCCGACGCGAGGAGCAATGCCTCAACTCCAGATTGTATCTGAAAAATGAACGCACCATCGATGGTGCGTCCCGCAGTACCGAGTTTTAACGCTGGTAACCCTTGCTTTTCTCGTTCTTAGAGTTTATAATACGCTGAAAAGGGACTCGTCTACACTATGTGAATTGCTTGGATTTTTCATTCATTTCCAGAGGACATCTAGTTGATATCCGATGGATATTACCTATATGAACGTCCGGTGTATGTTCCGAGTGGAAGAAGCTGGACTTAAGTACTTTTTCATTTTCTTTCCTCTAAGTTTTTTAATGGGTACTTTCACATAAGCAAGAATTTTTTAACCTCGTCTCTATGATTTTTGAAGAAGATTTATGAAAATAAAATAAAAAATACATATAATCCTCCATTTTCTTTTTTTTAATTGAACAACAATATAATACATTGAATGAAAACCGTAACGAATTATCCACTCCTTCTGAATCCTTCTTGATGATTACTTATTGACGTTGTGTAACTGCTTGCAAGGTTGCTTTCCAATAAAGGAAGAGCTATCGACACAAAGTTATCAGTGTGGTCCCTAGAAGAACTTGGCATTGAAGTGAATTACCGTCTAGTTTATGATACTGCGACATATCCCTCAGCAATCTTCCCAGACTCCAAACCTCCATGCTGCTCAAGTGTCACCAATTTCTTTGGAAAGAAAGGCCGGTATAACTTCGAGGGTTTCTTACTTTTAAAAATGCTGCAATTTTAAATAAAATTTTAGCCATTGTAATCTTTCTGCTTACCTTGCCGGATGATTTTCCTTTATAGTATTTTCCAAAAAAAAAAACATTCCGATCATTGTGTCATCAGAAACAATAAATGTGCGTCTTCCCTTGGTTGTTGTAACTGGGAGGATAACAACTGTTACCATATCGCCACAATTATCAAGGTCTTAACGTCCATTTCAATTAGTTCTTCGCATACCACACCACTGAATCCCTGAAACAAGCAAGCCATATTACCTGACAAATTACAGATAGGAAAATACCTCTCCCCAAAAAATTTAGAAATGGTATTAAACAGGCCCTAATAGTCTAGTCAACAAGTGCCATTTAGACCAACTTTTTTCAGCAGTCTCCGAAAATTATGATTGAGGTGTCATTCGATTCGGAATGACATCCAGATGATTTTTGAAAAAAATGAAGTTCCGCATGAAAAAATTGTAAAAGTTATTAACAATTAACTAAAAAAAAAAGATGGCTTTAGTATTTTGTAAATATCTCAAAAACTAATTAAAATTTTTTAAATCTATAAAAAGATTCAAAAAGAGGAGGAAATTTCCTAAAAAAAAGCTCAATTCCCGGAATTGTAGCATCAATATTTATAATTTTCCCAGAGGGATGAAAATACGGCCGAAAACGGGTACTCTGGCTCGGGCAAGCCACACCCACTTTACAAGGATTAACGAGGTCTTACCTGTCAACGTGCGATTCCTCGTTGTTCTCATAAGTATGTACGTATATTATAATTTTTAGGACATAATAAAAATGACTACCTTAAAAGTAGTAGAAAAAACTATGTCCATCGATGATTATTTTATGAATGTCATCTCAAGTCCAATGATACAAGCTAGTAATTTCTGAAAGATGTTATTATTGTACGAAAATGGATTAAAAAAAATATAGTTTGAAAACTAATTTTGTTATATAATTATGTTTTTAATATCTTATGGCTATCCATTTCATATCCGAGGATATCCCGACCAGAATTGGACATGAAACTATCTAGTAACTACAGACCTATCGCAATGCCATTTGTTATATCGAAGGTCATGGAAAATGCCATCGACATCGAGCTCATGGAGTACCTAGAACACTCAGGAATTGTGAATTATCAACAATATGGTTTTCGTCATCAGAGAGCAACTGGTGAGCTGCTAGCTTGTCTCACATATACAGGGTGTCCCGAAACTATGATGCCAAATTGAAACAGAAGATTCCCCTTGAAAAATAAATAGGACTTTCCCGATATTTCTTTCCTCAAATGTAGTTCGTTGTAAAGATACAGGGTGTTGAATATGAAAAATTAAAAGTAATTTTTATTCATAACTTCCAGTTTCCAAAATTTTTCAATAAAACTTCAAATAATGTTTTTATTCAATAGTTGCTTCTTTTTGAAAAAGAAAACATATTTTCGGTTGTTATCAGTGGCGTACAAGAACGGCATCATTGTCCATTTTTTCCCTATTTTTTACGCCACTGGTAAAATCAGAAAAATTATGCATTTTTCGCATTCCTCATTCAATTTTTAGTAAAAAATGTATACTTGTTTGAATCCGGAAAAACTAACCGTTTTTTAAATAATTGCGATTTTATGAATACAAACATACTAGTAATGAAAAATTTGTTTGGCAGAAATCAATTTTGCAATCCCAATTACTGGTCCAAATATCATCTTGATATTCAACCAAAAAAAAATTACACTTTCAAATTTAATTGTTTTTTTTGTAACTATTATGCAAAAAATTATTAAATTTTCTGATTTCACCAGTGGCGTAAAAAATAGGGGAGAAAAGGGACCATGATGCCCTTCTTGTACGCCGCTGGTAACAACTGAAAATGTGGTTTCTTTTTCAAAATGAAGCACCTATTGAACACAAACATTATTTAAATTTGTTTTGAAAAATTTTCTTGTCTGTGGAAGTTATGAATAAAAATTACTTGTAATTTTTCATATTCAACACCCTGTATCTCTGCAATGAACGACATTTGAGAAAAAAAATATTAGGAAAGTCATATTTATTTTTCGAGGGGAATCTTCTGTTTCAATTTGGCACCATAGTTTCGGGACACCCTGTATAGCAGCATTCTATTAAAAATATAGTGGAACTCTGCTACGTCTTCCCTAGCTTGCACAAGTCTTTCGAAGACTTCTGAGGGTTGTGCTCGTAAGGAAGCAGTCGGTTGACGAAAATAACAATTTTAACAAAATAATAACAATTTTTCAATACCGCTTTTCGATTTTCCTATTTTTATATTCATCACTTACCCCCCTAACCAATACCATGGATCCGCCATTGTTCCTAGAATCCAAAGTTATCTCATCATAACAAAACCTCTTCTGGTGTAGATGGACGATTTTCCATCTTGTTTTAATTTTTTTTATTGGATAAAGATCAAAATTTAACAGAACAGATTTCAACAAATTCCACGATGTTTTCTCATAGGAATAAGTACACGTTCAATAATCCTATTAGAAACCTATCAGTAATCGAAGTAAAGATTATCTAATAAATGAAATAATCAATTTCGTCGATTCCATTCCAAGGGATTCGAAATTGTCAATATCAGTTGCCTTATTCAGTTCTTCTGTTAATCATTTCTAGCAGTTATCAATTTACCACCGATTTATTTTCAGTTCACGTCGTTTGTCATTTGGTCATTCAATCACACAGTTGTTACTTGTTATTCTGACAGTGGGAAGTGTACCTATAAGAGGAAGTTTCTGCAGTAAGAATTGTGAAGCTGTTACTATTCATTAATCAAACAAGTAATAAAACTGAATTTTTCTATTCACCCAATCATATTGGGCAAATTATTTCCGGAACCCAAATCGATTGAATTAGATTTACCACTGCACTGCTTGGTTTCATCATCGAGAACACCCTTGCAACTAAATAAACACTTATCCTTATTTGCGAGTACAAAATGATATTCGATAATGATCACGCATAGTTCAAACTTTAAAGACTTCCAAATTAATCATGAAATTCATGAGTGACAGAGTGACGCACATACGGCCATTTTACAATTGAATTTTCAAAGTTCAAATTAAACGTGCCAAAAGAACATCGATTTGTATATCGATTCGATCAGTAAAATAGATAAAAGTTAATTGTGTTACAATAAGACGAATTGTGTTTAAGTTAATTATTCAAAGATTTGGAGATTTCAAAGATAATCATGAATGACACGCACATACGGCCATTTTCTCCAAGGGAGGAAGTCAATCTCTCTCACTCTGTCTATCGTCAGTGTTACCAATCGCATAGCACAATTGTGTTACCAACATAAAATTCAACAAACCGAAAAAATGGTAACGCAATGTTTTACATTTCGTTACACCCTGTATACCTTTTATGTGTTATTACCATCCGGCTCAGATGAACTCTACACAATCTCAGGAACAGCTTGCCGTTTCCATTGTTCGCATATTTCATTCAGGTGAAAACAAACAAGTTATCCTTCTGACTTTGTCACAATTAAAAATGTTTTTGTAATTTAGTTGATGTTTCCATGAACTTGAACGTGACATAACGTTGTCATCAAAACTCCTTTCATATGAACGCTTCAATTAAATAATGATACGGTAGGACAGGTAAAAATCTCGTTACTGTGAATATAATATATGAGATTACTGTGTACGAGGGGCAAAGGAGACAGAGATGCAACTTTGGTGTTTTTTCGTATGTGCTCCAAGTCCAAAGGTAGGTAGGTATGTATCTATTTCTGAATTCAGGCAGTCTATTGGTGAATTAAAGCAACCGGAAAGTTTCTTACATATTTTCTATTTTATGATTCACAGTTAAACCTTATTTTCAGTTGATAATCCTTGGTGGACCACTCCACTCCACTCCACTCCACTCCACTCCACTCCACTCCACTCCACTCCACTCCACTCCACTCCACTCCACTCCACTCCACTCCACTCCACTCCACTCCACTCCACTCCACTCCACTCCACTCCACTCCACTCCACTCCACTCCACTCCACTCCACTCCACTCCACTCCACTCCACTCCACTCCACTCCACTCCACTCCACTCCACTCCACTCCACTCCACTCCACTCCACTCCACTCCACTCCACTCCACTCCACTCCACTCCACTCCACTCCACTCCACTCCACTCCACTCCACTCCACTCCACTCCACTCCACTCCACTCCACTCCACTCCACTCCACTCCACTCCACTCCACTCCACTCCACTCCACTCCACTCCACTCCACTCCACTCCACTCCACTCCACTCCACTCCACTCCACTCCACTCCACTCCACTCCACTCCACTCCACTCCACTCCACTCCACTCCACTCCACTCCACTCCACTCCACTCCACTCCACTCCACTCCACTCCACTCCACTCCACTCCACTCCACTCCACTCCACTCCACTCCACTCCACTCCACTCCACTCCACTCCACTCCACTCCACTCCACTCCACTCCACTCCACTCCACTCCACTCCACTCCACTCCACTCCACTCCACTCCACTCCACTCCACTCCACTCCACTCCACTCCACTCCACTCCACTCCACTCCACTCCACTCCACTCCACTCCACTCCACTCCACTCCACTCCACTCCACTCCACTCCACTCCACTCCACTCCACTCCACTCCACTCCACTCCACTCCACTCCACTCCACTCCACTCCACTCCACTCCACTCCACTCCACTCCACTCCACTCCACTCCACTCCACTCCACTCCACTCCACTCCACTCCACTCCACTCCACTCCACTCCACTCCACTCCACTCCACTCCACTCCACTCCACTCCACTCCACTCCACTCCACTCCACTCCACTCCACTCCACTCCACTCCACTCCACTCCACTCCACTCCACTCCACTCCACTCCACTCCACTCCACTCCACTCCACTCCACTCCACTCCACTCCACTCCACTCCACTCCACTCCACTCCACTCCACTCCACTCCACTCCACTCCACTCCACTCCACTCCACTCCACTCCACTCCACTCCACTCCACTCCACTCCACTCCACTCCACTCCACTCCACTCCACTCCACTCCACTCCACTCCACTCCACTCCACTCCACTCCACCCCACCCCACGGATTTGTTTCAAAAATGAAGCAGTTACCTTACCCAACTTAACCTAACCTAGCCGACTAAGGGCCGGTATTATATATAGGTATGTTGTAGTTAACTTCGAAATGTTCGAAATGTATGAGTTAACTTTATCGGGGGTAAGAGGAATCAGTTGAAATCAACTTTGTAGAAAATGGTGGTCTGCAGTAAATACGAGAGAAAAAGAATATGATGAAAATGTATTTGTAGAATAGATATAAAAAACAAAAAAAAAAAAACATTAAAATTGTAACAAATGTGTATATACTAAAATGTAAGATTATAGATATAAAAAGCAACAAGCAACAAACGTCTATCAACAAACGTATATCACGTTATTAAAATTCCTCCTCAAAAAACTCCTTTGTACTATTTGTATGGTCTGTAGGAGAACAATTCTTTCAGGGCATGTCTGAAGTGATCATATTGAGCAATCTCCCTTACATGTTTTGGTAAATTATTGTACATTTTACGTCCATTATAAAATATTGAATCTTTTATCAGTTTTGATTTTGAAATTGGAAAATTCAGTTGGTTATTACTGGTTTGACGTGTAACATTATGAATCGGATTACTAGAGAACTTATACTTATGTTTGTGTATGAGATACACAGTTTCCATTATAAAAATTGAAATAACTGTATTTTGTGTATTCTAAAAAGCTCTCTACAAGAATCTCTAGGGTGAACTTTGCATATATTTCTCACAGCTCGTTTTTGTATGACTAAAACTGAACTCATCAAGCTATCATTACATGCTCCCCAAAATGGTATACCTTACCCAAGGTATGCGGGCTGAAATCCGAGTTTTCTTGCAATCACTATAACTGCGTAACATCCAGATGATAATTTATTATTTAAATCATGAATGTGATTTTCAAATTTCAATTTGTCATCAAGGAGGAGTCCTAAAAATTTTGTATAATCTTTATTATCAACCACATAGTTATTCAATGATATGTTTTCTAAGGTACATCTGAAAGATATAACATTCGTTTTTTTTAAATTGAAGGACAGCGAGTTAGCATCACACCAATCTTTGATTCTATTTTTGCTTTGCCACATGATAGGTATATCATCCGCAAAAAGAGTGAGTTTTCCTGTTGAACTAAGGACATTAATATTAATATATAAGAGGAACAATAATGGACCTAATACAGATCCTTGCGGAACTCCAAAATTCACATTCATTTCTTGCGAGTGTGATGTTGTTTCCACTATCTGTTTTCGATCAGCTAAATATGATTGAAACCAGCACAGTGCTTTTCCCCTAAAGCAAGCTCTCCATTGTTAATTTCAGAATAGACTTCGTATAAGACGGAGAAGATAGCATCATGGGTATTTTTGTCACTCTGGAATCCAAACTGATTCGCGATAATTATATTATGAGAAATTAAAAATGCACCCTTGGTTTTGTTATTTTTAAAAAGCTAAACCATTGCAGGAAACATGTAATATTCTGTTCTATTTTTATTTTAATGTTTGATTTTATGATATTTTTTTATACGAAAAAACTGGCTTTGATAATGGTACTTTTATAAAACTAACATTTCAAAGCTAAAGTTAACTTGATTGTTAAAATTAAAGATAACCCTTGAAAAAATGTTTATAATACTGGCCCTAAAAGTACCACAGGACTATTTTCCAAGAAAACAAAAATTTTTTTAAGTAAAATTTTTTTTGTGTTCCACCCATGTTTTTTTAGTAAACTATTTTTTTTTTCCAACTGAACATGATGTCAAGAAGTCACGTGCCAAGTTTCATAGTGTACAATTCATCCTTCACTTTTGGCACAAATTTGTCTGTGGTTATTGGACTATTAGTATTCACGATTTTCCTTCTCGTCTGAATCTCACTATAAAAAAAATCAAGTATCACTTCGATACTTCGACATAAAACATCGTTATGGTAATTCTCTTTTGCTGTTTTTCAACGAATGATTTAATAACTCTAGTAGCAACGTTATTCCTACTATAATTTATAACAGCAGAAATATTTACAGTACTCAATTAGTGAGTGAAGGATGAGAAGTAGTCAAGTAATATCATTGATACGTTTTTGAGAGCATGAATGATGCCATTTACACACGGAATAACGATGTTGAATACGTAATCTCGTCCATGTACTTGTATAGTTGGTATCTGGTACCAATGAGCAACTTGCAATCATTGCAATTTGAAGCATGACCCTCATGAGACGATATATTACACCCACGTCAATGTGTGATTTATAGCATGCATGACATTTTTTCAGGCTAATTTTGTCTTGTTTCATCCATCATAATGAAAAAAAACCGTTCCACTAACCATATGGAAAAATGTTCCGACTTGGTTTGTACTTCTTACTGTCGTCCACATTTGAACAACAATAGGAGAATGTCCATTATTTTTACAACTTATGTCCAACGTCCCTTAGTGGTACGATAAATCCAACGACAGCGATTTTATGATTGAGATGACGTCCTCTGTTTGTCTAGTTTACGTCCAATTTGTTTTTCTATTTGATGATATCCAATGAAATCACTGGATCCATTGCTACCCACAGTTGAGATATTTCGTAGATCAACTGTGATTGAACAACGGACCCTCGTGTGTAAGTTCACCACTGTACGTACATTGGGCAAACAGCACCGGGTCAACTCGTAACGTTTCCATTGTACGTTTTGTGATGTAGGTACAATGAATTGAGATCACTAGGCCGCAACTGTATGTTCATTGGACTTTGTACTATTCGGATCAGTTCGGATATATAACTCAACAATTTCATTGGCCGCTAGAGTCCTCCATACTATAACATGAAAGACGATTTTAGGAGATTTAGAAACAGTTTCATGCTTTTTTATGTTCTTTTTGAGCATTTATCAACACACCAATTCTGAATCCGAATATCCCTATCCGAACGGTAAATTCATTCTGGATATGGATGCAAGCAACGTGGGACTTGGAGCTGTCCAGTCTCAGATTCAGGAAGGACAGGACCAGATCATTGGATATTTCATCAAGACCCTCAGTAAACCAAATTACTGTGTCACCAGGCGGGAGCAGTTGGCTGTAGTCAAAGAAGTACAACACTTTTACAAGTATGTGTATGGGAGAAAATTACAGTTGAGAACTGACCTTGCAGCCGTCAAATGGCTTAATAGTTCATAAATCCAAAGGGTCAAGTGGCACGTTGGATCGAGAGGCTTCAAGAATTGAACTTCGAAATTAAACATCGAGCGAGGACTAGCCATAAGATTGCAGTAGACCAGCAGAAGAGAAGTTAACAATTCATAGAACCACGGCAGTAGAATGTTACTGGAAAGACAACAAGATCCGAAAACACCAAGCTTAGATCCAGATCCCGATTTAGTATGGGTCCCAATTGAACTCCCTCACCATGGACAATGGGGTCCTGAAGAGTATGGTGGAGTCAGATAGTAATACCAGAAGATAGGAAGTGTTCCAAAAGATGGGTCACCGGAGGACATCTGGAAGTGACGAAGACCTTCTAGAAAGTGAGGCAACGGTTTTACTGGGTCAATTACCAAGCTAACGTGTTTTCAGACTTCGGGAATAAATACATCCTTGTGGCAATGGACTACTTCAGCAAGTAGGTCAAAGCATATACCCTGTCCAAACAGGAAAACGGATCTTTTGGTGAACGAGTGGATATACCGATTCGGTGTTTTATTGAAGCTGCCTTCAGACCAAGGCAAAAACTTTGAGATAAAACCTGGTTATGTGCCAGAGCTGGAAATCCAAAAGACGACAACCACGACCCTACATCCATAGTCAATCGGGTGAACTGGCCAAACTCCTGCTAGTATTATCATGGGCAGAAAGCTGTGACTCCTCTTTGATCAGAATTTTGGCACACAATCAGGACAAGATACTGCGGGAGATGACTATGTCAGCAAATTCCGATAGAGAATGGACGACAATCATGAACAAGTCTGTATGAACACTCGCAGTGCCAGAGACAGAATGAAACAGAAATATGATACCGAGTATGATCCTGATTGCCATAGACTATCACCAAAGCTGCAGAACTCGTAGGAAGGTCCGTACAAGGTCATGAAGAGGATAAGCAACCTCATCTATCGAATCTATAAGCCACACCGAGGAAAACCTAGTTCGCACCCTCAGATGACGTTCCAGAAGTTCATGTCCTTGTACTTAAACGGACAGAGAGTTCTAATGGGAGTAACTCAAGAGGAGCCACGAGACCTTTTCAAGGTACCTGCTGACTACGGGCTACCCCACTGTGTGGTGGAAATCTTCAATTGTCCTGAGGCATCGCTACGGTAATCTCCAAGTTCTGTCAACTACAGAAAAAATGCAACAGAACCCAGAAGGACCAGAAACACATTTTCCACCTGGTCACCAAGAAGTCATCTCGAAATAAACCAACTTATGGAGATGTATGGAAGAGCATCACCAAACTGGGAGATACTGGTAGATCAGAATCTTGTGGATCTGGCATTCCCAGAATTCTCCTGTGGGAATGACGGGTTGAATTGGAGAGTGTTGTAAAATTTACTTTTACGAATTACCTAAGTTTTCGGGAAAAACCCCTTAAAAGTAGAACTTGTGCGAGCAAGGGAGATCCTGAACCTACAGCCCAAATAAAAGTGGATTCCGGATCACTGTACACCACGACCACTTCGCTTCTATAAGAAGTATGTTGGAGACGATATTCAGATCCAGCGTTAGTAACATTATTCATTATAGTTGGTTGAAATAAATTGGAAAAGTTATATTTTACAAGTTGAAATGTTGATAATATTTTATTAATATTTCAAGTTTTTATTTTTGTTGCAAAGTCGACTTTAATTTAAAAATATTTTATTGTTTTCTCATGAAAATATATATTATTATACAGGGTGTTCCAAATTAACATGGCACCATTGCCAACTCCGTTATTATTGATGCTGAATTCGGTTAAATGGGCAAACTAGTAGCATTTTTAATGGATTTCTCGATGCCGAAAACAGAAAAAAAATTGACAGTCGCGTTTTCAGAATATTTCATAAAATGATATTTCTTTCAGTGGAACACCCTATATTTTTTCATGCATTTCGATTCGCAATAACATTCTCAACAACAAATCTCATTTGACGCATTTTAGTAAAGGTGAAAATAAGACAGTTTTATCAATAGGAAACATTTATAACAAACGGATTTGATGAATCGCTATAAAATATCGAGTAAATGTTCAAAAACACCGCCTTCTTGTTGAACACATATTTGGGCCCTTCTATTGACACTACGTGTGGCATTCAACACAGTTCGACCAACAATTCTAATAATTATAGTTTCAATATAATTTTTCAGTTCATCTACATTATTATGTTTCATTTTGTACACCTCATTTTTAAGAAATCCCCAAAAATAAAATCTAGAGGTGTCATGACTTGTGAACGAGGGGGTCACTTAACAGGACCATTTGTAGCAATCCATCTGTTTCCAAAACAGCCTTGCAGCATTCTTTTTACGCCACTGACATTATGTGCTGGTGCTCTATCCTGCTGAAAATAGATCATCTGACGAGCCTCCAGATCAAGATCATCGAAAAAGTCTTCCAACACTCTTGTTAATGAATTAATGTAACGGGGTCCGTTCAAAGAACCATGGTAGAAAAATGGACCGATAATTCTGCCTCTAAATAGACCACACCAAAAATTAAAACTAAATCGTCTTTGCCAATTGTGGGGATGGACTAGAAATGGATTATGTCCACTTCAATAATGAAAATTCTTTCTATTATACATCCCACGATTTGAAAAATTTGCCTCATCGCTCCATATAATATTTCTATAGAAGTTTGGATCTTGTCTGCATTTATTCATAAACCACCGACAAAACCCCAATCGTCTCTCAGGATCACCAGGTTCTAGTGTTAGCACTGGTCTTAACTTATAAGGAGAAATCGTATGTTTCATCAGAATTCGTTGAATACCAGTCAGTGAAACAGCTATTTCTCTAGAAAAATCTCTGATGGAATTATTTGGATATACCTCAAAGTAGGATAAAACGTCAATTTCTGTTTCTTCAGATATTACAAAACATTTTTTAGTTCTCTTCTTCTCAAAAACTTTTTCATTGTTCCTGAATCGACGATGAAGCAAGGATTCTAACATATCACATTTTTCTTAATGGGAAAACGGCATTTCGAAAAATATTCGAACAGAAGTTGACAGTTACAATAATTTATGACATTGTCATGATATACCTGAGAATATTTGACAAATAGTATTTCAACAAAGTTTCAAGGCAACTTGATTACTCATAATAATTATGTTTTATCGAATCAAACTCATTTTTTACAACTACATTCATATGACCCTCCAGTATTTTCTGTTCTGTACAAAAACGGCTTCAAAGTTATCATTACAGCATACATATTTTGATTCACAAAATAAATACGGCTAGCGGAATGGCTTCAAGATGGAAATTGTCGTTTTGTACATTAATACCAAATAGCTCAGTGGTGTCAATTGAGTGGTGCCACATGATGATCACGAGTTCACATCCCAGCGCAATGTTTTCTTTAAAAAAAAAAAAAATTCATCAAATATAGTGTTTGAATTGATTTATTTAGAAAAATGCCACCTGTTATATTCAGATACCTCTTACGGATAACAAGAAAAAGCTGTTTAATTGGATTCCATTGGACTAATACTTTAAAACCGCGCCGCGTATAGGTTTTTTGGTTCTTCCTGGTGAAAGGTTATACAAGGTCGAAAAATTCGATGGTACCGTATAGAGCCGTATGACTTTTTTCCAACCTAGTACACGTTTAGTTTAAGATATTTCATTCCGGATTTCAAGCCACACGGTATAATATGAACTTCACGTTTCAAATCATAGCGTAAAAATCCGAATGATCTGAATCTAGTCGCTTTTATAAAGGTATTAACAATACTGAAGAATTCCCAGTGTAACAGCAAGATAATTGCCGTTGGAAAGGAAGTATTCTGTATTCTTTTTCCCAGGAGAATAATGCTCCTTCATCTGCGCATAATATAGTGTCATAATAAAAAAACCAGTTCTAAATAAAACTATATAACGAATGCATGCTTGTGGTTTGGTTCGTCGGTGAGACTTCTAGAATTCGATATGGTTTTACGTTCTGCCTTCTTCAGGACGAGATATTCCATTGAAAATATATCTAGAAAGGCAGTAGCGCAGTTCTGTCGCCAATTTTCCATTGGATGAATTGTCACTTCGTTCATTGAGAAAATGGTAATGATAGATCCAGTTTCCCTCTCCATGTCGCACAGTTTTTGAAAGATTAATTCGTTTGGAAAATAATGTGACCGATAAGAAACAAATTACATGAGTTTCAAAAACAACATACAATGTTTGCCAATGCTCCTTCCCCTACCTTGATAAATAATTGAAATAAAATGATGAAGACTCCATACTCTGCAGATTCTGTGATGGAAAGGATGTAACAGTATCCCAAATCTCCCTCAAAAGGGTGTATATCTTCGGATACTATGGTGAACAAAATACAACCGCACAGAAAAATGTTGCCAGGAATCGCCAGGAGTTTTGTCAGTTTATTGTGTATGCCCTCATGTTGTCTGAAGTTCTTTTTCTAATCCCGTCCTAACCACTATACTCTACTATGTTGTGGCGAGATTAATATCGAAAATCTTAACCTCGTCAGACACACTGACACAATACGTGCCCTGTGGTTTTCTCATCTTCTTGGCAGAACCTACGAATTGTTGTTTTAGCCAATCCGATGTTGTTTATATGTTTATTCAGTCTATAGTACATCTAGGTGTCTTTCTGTTCTGACTTAGTAGGTATTCATTAAGCATTGGTTCTTATATGAATATTTTGTCTGGCTCATATCTGGGGCCTTGTTCCACCATTCTTGAGATTGAGTCTGCATCGACGTGTTCTTTTGAGTTTTTTTGAGAGCTTTTGTTAAACCACAAACGGATTCTGGGCCAATAATAGCACTTTTCGTGCCAATGAGTAAGCATCTTCATTGCCCTCATACCCCATAAGTCCTGGTTACCTAGGCTATGGACAGTTTGTTAGGGCCGCCCTACTCTTTGACTTGCATAGAGCTAATTGCTTTCATCTTCAGCTTGGCTGTCAGAGTAAATAGCAATGGTCCTTTTATTAAACTTCTGCCTCGGTACAATGATGTATTGCTGCAACTTCTGCCCGTAGCTAGTTTACCCAAGCTCAACGAGACATTCGTCTTGGGCTTGGTAATATATATAACTTTTTCTTCGGTTTTGAGCCGTCTGTATGGTAGGCAATATCTGCATTAATTGGAGGACATTCATGTCTCTCTGGCTGCTATGGTTGTTCAAACATTTTACCCAACACTATAATTGGGAAGCATCTCATCCTACGACATTTCCATTTTCAGGTTGCTTTCCAACTCCATATATAGTTTAGTATACTTCAGACCACGTATTCTGTTGATAGGCGCTTGCTCTCTACGTAGTCCATTGATGACTGAGCTGGCTTCATCTTGTATGTGTATGTGAAGCGGTGGTATGTTAAGCAAGGCTTCTGAAACGGCCGTTGGGGCAGTCCTCATAGCTCTAGTGACTGCTAATACCTTTGAATGTTACCCAGCCTCCGAACTGCCCCAGCTGGCTGAGTCTTTGGCCATCATACCACCGATCCATATGCTATCATGAGTTTATGACCTTGTTATATAGCCATAGGATCATTTTTTATTGTAGCAATCGCATTCTTCTGCTGTCTGCTGGCTGATAAGAGCAAAATAGTATGGTCCTCGGCGATAGCTAGCATCTCAGCTTGACTCCATTGTGTACCCACATGTTTTGCAAGAGTTGGATGAATATGGGTTGTAGGTACCTCCAGAGTTTCCTCTGGTAGGGATACCTTCGGTTTCACCGGTTCACTTTTCCATGATTCCTGCCTCTGCACCTAGGGTTGCCAGAGGTACCCTTGGTGTGATCCCCTAATTGAGTGTCAGAGGTCCATGTTTTGGTTCCCTTTGTCTGGGTCCTATTTTTATAGCTCTGAGTCTCTGAAAGGATTTATATGGTTCCCATGCCAAATTGTATTTTAGGGAAACCTTAGGTCCTGTGGTTCCTCTGTCTGGGGTTCCTGTCTACGCTCCTAGTGTTGCCACCCTTATTTTATGTATCAGATTCCCCCTGCCGATTGGTGTGGCTTCCCTCGAATGTTCCAGAGGCCCCTAATTCGGTTTCTCTTGTGGTTGTGGTCTTCTGGTCGTTGTGTTTGTAAATTTGACGCATGTATAAAAAAATTATAACACATTTAAGTGAGCTTATTTTCTTCCATGGTATGGTGAACTTCTTTGGATCGTCGACCGTCTGGTTCCAGAGTTTTAGCCTCAATACGAAATAAATGAATGAATCGAAATTTTTATACCGTTGCCAAAAAACGCCACTATATACCGTTTTCCGTAGCACGGATTGTGTAATATAATAATATCTTCCAAAGAACACTACACTATTTGTCGAGTTTCTCGTTACGGTGATTACGCAACAGTAGCCACCAAACTGCTTTTTTCGACTCAACTCAACCGAAAAGTGCTTCCGTTCTCTAATAATAACATTCTTGAGAATATCAGTTGGAAATCGATTAAACGCCATAAAAATAAAAATCAGTTATGTGGTTTTTGTCGTATTTGAATTAAACACTGACTACAATGAAGAAAGGATATTGACTGCACGGGTGCAGTGGTGTAGAAAAAGGGAATGATTTTTTTTTTGCTTCTCGCAATTCATCAACGTTACGGTTTCTGTTTGGTGTGAGAAGTCGGCGTTAGCACGGTTGAGACTTTCGAAAAAAATTTATCGCTTTCCAATAAGAGAGTGGGTGGATATTAGTTGCTCTCAAATAATACGCTGATATTAATTGAACAAAGAAACTACATTCGTACGTCAAATCTATCTCACCAGATCAGGTTGTTTATAATAATGAGAATCAAGCCAAATTTAATATATCCAGTATTGCAATTAAAAGCAATGTATACATTCTACTAAGTAAGTGACTGTGGTGATAGAGCATACTCTCAGGCAAATCACTCAAAATTTGAGTCATTAAGATGATAAAGGAGGAATATTCGAAGCTAACTCCAATCACTTCTGAAAAACCACGACAACACCAGCTAATTCCTCTGGAAATAACCGAATAAGAAAGTGGAAATATCAGCAACAAATGTATATGGAATGAAAAGTATCGATGCAATCAAAAAGATGCCGTGCTTGAGTTTGAGGATTCGAACGCAGAGTTGGAAAGAGTCAGGTTCATATCTTATAGATTTCTAGATGAGGAAAACAAAAATAGAAGAAAAAGGCATAAACAAAACATCAACAGAGATAAACCTATAAGGGAAACCATAGCAAAACTTAAAAAATGAGAACTATGACTCCTTTCTCCCTGGGAAATAGGGGAGTCCTCCCACCTTCGATAGTGGCAGACAGACCCAAGATATGTCAGAAAATCGATCAATGTCAGTTTCATCACGCTGAGAAAGCGCTGAAGAATTACACGCGAAACACGATCACCATCAAAACCTACAGGGATATAAGGAAAAGTCTAAGGTAGCCAGCACACTGAGCAACCATGACCGACCGTCCACGATCGTCCAACTAAGACCAAAATTTCCAACACGTGTATTCTTATCGGATTACTCACACTGAATGATCGTCCTCGACTGGTTTTCAAAGACCATGTTTGAAATTCCAATCTGCTGAAATTGTTGGTCGTTTCTGTTTTGGATGATGGTTGGATCCATTGTGTAGATATCGATCTGTGTGTGTTTTCTTCCTGTACACCTTATGGCCTAGATGATTACCCTCTTTGGTGACTAATACGTCAAGAAATGGGATTTGGAGGTTTTCTTCTAATTCCATGGTGAACTGGATTTTTGGATGAAAACTCAGGTTTAGGAAGTTCTGAAGTTATTCTCTTCCGTAGATCCAAACAACGAACGTGTCATCTACATACCTCAACCAGTGGTTCGGTCGTTTTTCTGAAGTTCGAATGGCCCTTTCTTCAAATTTCTTCATGTAGAAATTTGCTACTACTGGGCTAAGTGGAATGCCCATGGCGACTCCATCAACTTGTTCATAGAAGGTTTCATTCCACTGAAAATAAGTTGTCGTTAGTGAATGTCGAAATAAGTTAATATCTTGTGGAAAAATATCCTCTATGTAGCTGAGGGATTCTTCAAGTGGAACATTTGTAAATAAGGAGTCTCAGACGTAAGTCCTAGTCTTCCCAACATGTTTCTGCAGCATGTCCGACAAATGCTTGGTGATCCTATGGCACTCGATATCGGTCTCAGTGGTACATCCTCCTTGTGAATTTTTGGCAATCCATAGAGCCTTGGTGGTAATGCTTCTGATCTGCATAGTTTCTTCTTTGTCTCTGTTGGTAATGAAGACCCTTTTATCAGCTGATTGGTCTTCCTCAAGATTTTCTCTGTTGGGTCTTTCTGTATTCTTCTGTTCGTTTCTTGACTGACAAGGATATTGAGTTTGTTTCTGTAGTCCGAGGTGTTTAAGACAACTGTTGCGTTTCCTTTGTCAGCAGGTAGAATGATAATAGTTTCATCAGCATTGAGACTTTTCATGGCAGCCTTTTCACCCCTTGAAATGTTGCATTTCGGAGGTTTAGCTTTTCTTAAAATTCTTGCAGATTCGCTTCGTAGTTCTTCTTTGACATCATCAGGTAGTTTTTCAATTCCGTCTTCTACGTTTGCGATGATGTCTTCTGTGGGTATTGTCGATGTTGTTATGCTGAAATTTCCCCCTTCAGCTAGCAAACTTGTTTCGTCACTGATGAGTGGTCGATTGGATTTATTGATAACAACCAGCTTTATGTCTAGTTTTGGATTCTCGGGCTGTTTTCTCTGAATCTGATTGAATTTCCTCTTCTGTCTATCATTGGATGACTGTAAGGTTGAATCCATTGCTTTGAGGGTTATTTGATCAATATTTTCCCAGTCTTTCTGCTCTAGTAGGTTGCTAAGCTTCAGGTGATATTTCAAAAGTTGTTCATCATTTCTTGCTGACTCTTTCCGTGTCTGATGGATTCTCTCCCGTAATAAGGCTGTCTCCATTCTGTTATATATTCTCTGAGCTTGTGGTGTATTGATTATCCTCTTCGAATGTATGAATTTCGGTGTAGTTCCTGTATCTCTGCAACGTTAAAGAAATGTTAGAGAACTTAAAAGTTGGGCTTTTTTCTTACGTGATGCTTCTAGTCTCCTTACAAACTGGTAGGTTTCCTCCCCGTAGATCCGAATGAGTAGAGACGGAATGTAGGCTTTCACGGCTGGCGTCAATGTTTTGGTTGGTTTCCGGGTTTTGCTGTGGTCTTCTTTGGTCTAAATCTCCAAACGTTTCGACTGCAACTGCGGCAGTCATCTTCAGTGGCGTGGTCGAAGTACTCTTCTAGACATATCAACTGAAACTGAAGCTTTCGAGTTTGCCATGATATTTATAGTGATGTTTTTTCGCGCACTTTCTGTAATACCCGGAAACCAACCAAAACATTGACGCCAGCCGTGAAAGCCTACATTCCTCAAGAAACGGTTCGAAACATTCCCCAAACCACCGTAGATAAGAAAACTGAAGTAGGGTCACTCGCCGCCACATTTGTGTCTACATCCTCACCACGAATTTTGCGTTTAGCCGATGTATTCTGTGCTATCGCGCAACCAAAATGAGACCAAGTGAGACAGGACAACTCTCAGCTGACCCCTCTTACCCCACCGCATGCCAGAAAAAAATTAAATCCGAACCCGATACATCAAAGGCGCAGACTGGGAGTGAATACTTCAGTTTACTTATTTACGGTGCCTTCTTTAATGTGACCTTTCTTCCAATGGACTAAGCAGAGAAGGGGATCTGAACTCTTAATGATTTTACAGGCTCCATCCAGCACTTTCCAACCTCAAAATTTCACGGCCTTACTGTTTTCTGGAGAAGTATAACTGTGGAACAAACGATTCAGAATACAAGGTCCTATGAAGATGCATCATTTTAATATTTTTACATCGTGCTGTAGCAGCTTAGTGTCTTTCAACACTTCTTCACCACTTTCACAATTATTATTATCATTATGGAGACGGATATCGTAAATAAATGCTTACGATATCCGTTTGGATGTATGGAGAAGGGCATTTTGGATTGTATTCAAATCTGAATTTTCAGAGATATTGACTGTTTCTTCCATCTTCTTTGAAATCTATGAGAATATGTTCACACTACAAATAAATTAATACTGCCATATCTTGTGATGTTCGATTTCATACAAACTCTGTTTCATCAAGCAAAAATTTGATGGCGTATAATTACTGTTTCATCGTTCATCATTTCATCACAAAAAATTAATGAGAGAATTAGCAGTTACAATAACTGGATTCCCAAAACTATTGTTTGATTGTTTCTAGAGATAAAACGAAACAAAATTGAATATAATTATGGTTCCTTTCAAGCATACTCTTTCTTTGTGAAGTTTGTGTTTTAGTGTTTGGATACCGCGCCATTAGCAATTCAGCGAGATCAAAAATTCTACTCTCTGTTAACGAAATTAACAGTAATAGTAGTGTTAACAGTAAGACAATGTTTTTGAAATAAATAATAGGCAGGAATCTTAGAGAGCTTATTTGAAGCTTGAATGCCCTTATTTCCAAATAATAATGGATTTTTCAGTTATCTACAATGAAGGGGGCTGAAGGATTTGCATTTATTCCAACTGATGTTCACGTTATATTCATAAATTATTTATTAATTCATAAAAATCATTTCCGCCTCACAACACGAAGATACCAAAGAAATGTTCATGCTTGCTGGCGAACTGGCATGTAAAAAATTAAGCTTTCTGAGGTTTCTTTTGTTTTTAATTGGATCTTAGTTATTATGAAAGATGTGTCTTCGAGCTTCACACAATAAACGAAATACTACCAGAACGGATAAAAAAATGAGCAATGAACGAAAAACTAAAATGTGAGTGAATATAGCGCAGAGAGAGAGAGAGAGAGATAGAGAGAGAGAGAGGGCTTGATTATTTTAGAATTATTTATTCAGTTGAATATGATAATAATCTCATGATGCATGATTTAAACATTTGGTATATCATTTTTGAAAACCAATTTCTTAACATCTCGGAATTAGATAATTCTGGTTTACTCAGTCGAAATTTTGATTAAGTAACTCGGAATTAACATAATTTAAAAAAAAATTAAAAGATTTTTAAAAAAATTTGAATAATAGTGACTATATTTTTCGTTATAAATTGGTTGATTTATGCTGATGGTGTTAGAAAAATTATATGTAAAATGTCTTTCGAGCCATAAACAAAAACATAGACGAACAATTCTCCTCAGTACCATTTAATTTTGATCTTAGTTCTGTCTGAAACGTGGCAAAATGGTGATATATCCATTTTCAAATTATATGGATACGATCTCTTGTATAATTATGGTGATATTGTATAATGATGGTATTGTAGGCGAAAATTGAGCTACACATATAAAATTATGGAGATTAGAATATTGAAATCAATTCAAATTATAACTAAATTTGGACACGAAAATGTATTGTTAATAGCATTGTATAGATGGATCCCAGCTAGTTCAGTAGATTCATTTATTGTAGATCTCTATAACATAGAGCACTGCCGAAATGACTCAAGAACTCAAATTTTCATTGGAGATATGAATATCAACATACTGGATGATGAAAATGAGAGTACAGGATTATCTCAATGTGACGAGAGAATTTGGGTAATACTCATCAGCAATGAACGCCTTCTCAAGAATACAAGGAGAAACAAAAATATGTATTGGTCACATTTTTATTCATGTGGTGGAAAAATTGTTTGTATCATTTCAGTTGTTCTGGAAATCACGATCACTGAGCATTTCTTCCTCGCTTTACAGATGATTATACCAGGAGTAATAAAAATATCATAGATTATGTATGAGTATAGAAGTTTTATGAATGAACATAAAACTGATAAGAGACATGAGTGGTCAGAGCTATAATACTTCAAATGATATAAATTCAGCGGCCAACATCTTTATTGGTATTGGAAACCGTTGAAGAAAGGAAATAGGCTGAACGTATCAAACTACCTCCCGATTTCATTGATCTCAAACTCAGGAAAAAATTTTGAAATGTTCATTTAAACACGCATTCCAAACTTCCTTAATAAAATTGGTATTCTAGCAGATAATCAATTCGGCTTCAGGGAAAACAGGTCAACATATGATGCGATCACTTATTTGACGTTGAAAATCAGTGACTCCATTGATATAAAAGCCCTGCATTTTGTGTTTTCATCGACCTCGCCACAGCGTTTGACACGGTCAGTCACAATCACCTTTTGAAGGTCTTTTACAGAACAGGAATTAGAGGGCAAACGATTGATTTATTCAAAGAGATTTTAGAGAGCGATTTGAAAGAAGTGGAATATGGTGTACCCCAATGAACAGTCCTTGGTCCGCTTTTCTTTAATCTATGAATAAACGATATGTTCAAGTTACCACGGAATGGAGGAGTTGTAAGTTTTGATGATGATACGGCTATCATTTCGAAGGATAAAAACTGGGACTCTTCAAACACTGGAGTAGAAAGTGATTTGTCTGAAGTTGTAAATTTCGACAAAACACATTTTTTTCCATTCACATCATATTGTAAATACTTACCAAACTATAACTTTTTTTAAATATTATACACCATGAACCACGTAACTACTCTACAAATCAATTGTATCATGAAATCCACATTCTTGGTATTCGGCAACTGGTCTTTGTTGCAACGGTGACAGCATAAACATAAAAATGATCTAATCAGAATATCACATGAATATAACACTCGATGTAGAACAAACTCCTCATATATTCCAGAACCTGAGAAAAATATTCAACAACGGAGATTTATATTCCCAAACTGTACAATACTGGTTCCCCCGAAATAAGTCAGCAATTATCTCAAATGTTCAAGAATAAAATAAAAAAATGCTTGTTGATACAAAAAATACATACTACCTGTGAGCAAATATTGTTAATTTGTTTAAATTAATGTGTGTATGTCTTATTAAATAGTGAAATTATTAGTTATATCTTTGTTAACTCTTTGTAAAATATTGTGTACGGTCTTTAAATAGTTATTTTGTATCAAGTGAGTGTTTTTTTAATGGCACATGAGATTGTTAAATTTCTCTCGAATGTGCCATGAAATCACGAAATACAAAAAAACGTTTTTTGTGAATGTAAATTTACATCGTCTGAAATATATTAAAAATAAATACTTCCAATACATCTTGGCGGGATTTTTTGTCCCGATGAGTTATCGCTTTAAAACGACTGTTGTCTTGAAAATATTATTCAATGTTTTCAGTAAAATCGTATTCAAACATTTTTCCTGTCTGAAAAAAATAAGTCCAAAATAACTAAATAATACATGTTACTTCCATTAAAATTTCACAGCATCCAGTGGTCTTTCTGTGTCCTTACTATAGAAACGGTTTCTTGGCATGCCGCGTGTTTGACAGTGTTTGCTCGTAGTTGCTTCAACTTCAAGTTATTTTCAAGAAATGGATGTTGTTTATGATAGTGGTAGTGATGCCCCATCAGATATATCTGAGAAAGCAAATGCAATAATATCTAATAAGTTACCGGCCAAATCCAAGTTAGTATATGAGAAAACATATGACCAATTTCGTGAATGGTGCGACAAGAAACATGTAAAAAAGGTTTCTGAAAATGAGCTTATATGCTATTTTGAGGAAAAATTTAAAATTATAAAAACTCCTACGTTATGGAGTGTCTACTCAATGTTGAAAAGTACATTGAATGATGAGGAAAATATTGATATAAGGAAGTTTTCAAAATTGGTCCCGCTCATTAAGAACAAAAGCGTCGGATACCGAGGAAAGAAATCTAAATTTATTCAAGATGCTGATCACGAAACAAATTTACTTTATAAGGTACAGATATAATCATAATTTTGTGAGATTAGTAGTAATTTGATATTTTTTATTTGTAGATTGTCCTAATTTTGGGTATCAGCGATGCTTGTCGCCGTGAAGAATTATCACATATAACTATTGATGCCATTGAAGATGCTGGATCTATTTTGATTGTTAAAATACCTGATACGAAGACCTATTGCGCAAGAATGTTTACTGTTTAAAATTCTGATTATATTGAGATATACCGCAAGTATAGAGCACTATGGCCGGCTCATATACAAAAAGGAAGTATTATTTTTGAAATATTCGAGTGGAAAAATTATTAACCATCATATGGGGATAAATAAAATAGGAGAAATACCCAGCTTGATTGCGAAATGGAAAAGACATGTATAAGAGCTACACAAGTACACAGGTCACTGTTTCAGGAGAAGCTCTGTAACTCTTCTGGCCAATGCAGGGGGGGTAACATTGCATCCATAAACGCTGAAAATCTGCCTCCGTAGCAGAAGCATGTATAGAAGATAGTTTGAATAACAAAATTAAGATTTCTAACGAAATATTGAATTGTCCATCTTCTTCCAAATAAATTAAAGTATCTGATAAAATTGTGAAATCAACTCTTCAGGAAATATCCAACGTTTCTGATCAGCAGCAACATAGAACATTTTCGGGAATTTATGTTGGAAGTAATTGTTCAAATTTTACTATGATTTATTATTCCAATAAATGAAATTGTTTTATGATGAATGATTAATTAATAATTGACTCTGTTGAAAATAAATCCTTTAAAAAGTACTATTTCATGTTTATTTTGTGAATTATTTTGGCAGTGAAAAAAGTCTTTTTCTCACGGTGAAAAAAAAGTAAACATTTACGCATCAATAGAGATGCAGAAATTTCAAAGTTTTTTTGACAGTTGTACAAAAAAAAATTGTTGTAAGTAAACTCGATTGATTGATTGATTGATTGATTCATTTATTTACCATTAGCATAACAAAATATCACAATACATATTATTCTCTTTAAAAATATAGAGGAGGTAAATAAATAAGTACTCACATATCGTAAGATACTAACTTTAAAAACCTTAGAATTAAATTGTAGACGTATAGTCGATGACTAAAGGAATGTAAATTCAATAAAAGATGAATATTTCATAGCAGAATAAAATTCAAACATATTATATAAAGAGATGATACAATATTGAGGCATATATATGAAAATATTAATTCAATTCAATTTGAGGAAATTTAATTCCATGGGGTAGGGGTCCCAGTCGGTTTATTTGTCCATTTATTATCCTTACAGGTATTATCTATTTAAATTCAATTAATTTTTGTATTAATCCAATTAAATACTAGAATGTTTGGGGTATTGAATAGCCATTGTCTTATTTTTTCTTGAACAGATTTTTGGTTTCAATTTGTTTGAGTTCAACTGGTAATTCGTTATAAAGTTTTGGGGCCAAATATGAGAAGAATCTCTAGAAAATAGTTTTTTCAGATTTTTACTGATTTGGAATAACTGAAAAATCCACATTCGTGAGTCACTTTTTGTGGTCAACCTCTCCATTAATTTCATATTTTGTTTCTATGAATAATTTTGACTAACAAAAATCTAGCGAAAATAATCCAACATCCAACACGTGAACGTTCAGTATGGAGTACTATTTTAGAACGCCCCGTATATACCAATCACTACGATCGATTTTCCATCTACAATCTGTGGATAAACCCTCCAATTCTCAATAGAATAATAATAAAGCTCATATCGCGAAGGGCGGGCCATCCCCTGCTCCCTCAGGGTTCGGCCCTGGTGCTGGTGTTAGTGTTCCATGCGACTTGTCACAAGCCTTCAGAGTTACCAATGGATGACTAATAAGCACCCATCAGAGTAATGTCATGGTACCCACCGTAGGATCTACAGGTGCAATGTCCTGATCGCGATGGCGAGGGGGGGAGGGAAAGCTACCTGTCGCTTCCTCACCGGCCATACTACACAGTGTGAGTCAACCCGCGGTAGTGAATAGTTGTCTGTGATTAACCTAACGTCAGATCCAACATTGGCCTGCGAATGGCACTAGAAGAATTCACGGGAGTTTTTCCGCATCCCGTGGACTTTGAGTGCCATCCTCAAAGCCTCTGGTACCATCGCCTGGTTCTGGTTTGGGAATTTCGCGCAATCAATCAAGTTTCGCACTGACGTCAGATGTCAAATCGTTGCCGTTTTGTTGCTGTTGGATTCTAGGAAGTGGTGAGTGTATAGTGAGATTAAAAATAAAACCGAATCAGAATGTAAGGCCGCTCGCGACGGCCAGCCTTAATGATTTGCAAGAACAAAGAACTCTCGTGTTCGGTAAGTTGGCTTAGGGATGGGAAACAGACGAATCGCGAACGCTAGGTTTGTTGAACCGATCACAAACCGTTTTCGCGATTTTTCGTCAGAATCGTTTTGTAAAATGCGTGCATTTGATGAAAAACTCATTAAGTTTTCTTCATTGTACACGTATAATCAGAATAAAACCTTTTGGACATTTTGAGGTTGAGCAGCAAAACTGACTCTTCATTCTTCTTGTAGTAAGTTCTTGGTGGAGTGAATTTTTATGTATTATAATTAAGTGAGTACTGAAAGAATTATCCCTGCTATCACATATCTCATTCTGGGAATAAAATCCAGACTAAAATTCACTTGAATCGCAGAAAAAAAACACAGATTCTGGTTACTTGAAAAGAAATATCACCTCAGTGTTCGATTTTGCGAAAGATTACAAATGAAGCAGTCAAATTGTGATATTTGTGCAGTTTAATTCGAATACTCGGTGATTTTTGCGCTTCAGGAAGCAAAATTTCGAAACTCCTTGTATAACATTGATGAATATAATTCGGAAGTTATTTAAAAGTTATAAATTCCAGCGTTTTCGTTATCAAAATATATTCAACAGAAAAAAAGTTACATGATGGCTTTGTCAGCTTAAGCACAACCCCTTTTTCTACGGAATTACTTGAGTTATAAAATTGGGATTAGTGTTAGAGAATAGTAATCAATTAGTTATGAAATACTGCACAATTTTTTTTATTGTTCTGAAATCGCTGTGCCAGCTTGACGTTCATCTCTGAAAGAATGAAACTGTTACTCAAAATAGACCTTGTTCTTAAATTCCAAAATGAAATATGCGGAACTGAGAAAACCACCAACAGTTTGTAGTTTTCAGGTTATAATTATAGAAAACAATGTGGAGAAATTACAGGTTTAGTTAAATGCGACATTTCGAATAAATCTTTGAAATATTGCCTTTACTACATAGAAACAACAAAAAAAATCTATATCTTTTAGTTACCAATTTCTTACAACTAGTCAAAATCTGAACGAAAATTAAGCCTGAAATGGAACTAACATCTCATACTGGAAATATTAATTACACTGAATTCCCGAAAAGTGTCAAAAAAGATCTGAAAAACTACAGTATAGACTACTCTCTGTTTGGAATATCAAATAAATGAAATTCAAAAAATTCCACGGATAGGGATAAAAAAATATGGAGGAATATGACTCAATTCAACTGCAGATGAAGTTTTCAACTCAAGAACTATTGAAGATAGAGCAATTCTGCGCAAGTCAATTGATTCATATTGATGAAATTAGAACACTCTAATAATTTCGAGTCATTCGACGTGAAAAAAAAAAATTATCAAAAAAATCGAAAAAAAAAAAATACTTAAAATCATGAAAAATTGAAAATCGGAAGATTCACTTGAAATCTTTAGGTACTACATGCTGTAAGCTCAAATGAAAGGTTTGGCATTTAGAAGGAACGTCAAAACTCTCATGAATGGGACTGGAAAAAAAAAATGGAAGGAAATGACTCCTCACTCCAGATGATTTCTTCAACTCGGGAACGGTTAAAGTGAGAGCAATTCTGCGAACGCCAGTCGATTCAGAATAATCAAGTTAGTATAATCTATGAATTTCGACACAATCGATATAAACTTTAGTCCCGTATTGCAGGGACTAAAATGTATCTTTTAGTCCCTAGGGAGATAAAGTTGCATTTCAAATGTTGTTGCTATAACGTTACCTACTGAATAATCCAAGTACCGTGTTTATGGAACTCATCAAAATTATTAATTGTATTAATATTGAAAGTTATAATTCTGGGAAGTGCAAAAAATAGCGTATATGCCTCAGGACTAAAGATATATTTTATTCCTTACGTGATTATTGGCCCTTAGGCAATAAACATCACGTGCGGGATTAAAACATCCACTTTAGTCCCTTGTTATATAATATACTATATTAATAAAAAAATATATATTTTTTTTCATTTTGCACGATAATCTATTTATACAACAGTGAACTCAGGAAAAACTTTCAGAAAAAGTACAGATTATGAGCAGATTTATTCGCTGGTCACATAAATAATAATAATAATAATAATAACCGTCCTCTACCCGCACAGGCTATGCCATTGGGGAATATTTTCATTAAATCGGCCAACGATCCGACGCTAGTTGCAGAAACGATGATGGTTATTTGTGTTGATGAGTAAAGTGGTACTTTTTTTCACGAGTGGGAAATTCCCAAGAGTAAAAATATACCTTACCGACATGTTTCATAATTTTGATTTAAATATAATAAATGAATATATTAATACGCTATTAGTGGCTTCAAAGAATGAAAACTTTAACTCTGACAGTTCGTTTTCTTCAGTATCTATTTGCCACTGTTGCAGCATAAAAGTTTCTGTTGGTTAGATTTTTTTTCACAAAATGAATAATGATTGAAATAAATCGAGCTTTCCGCTTATTCCTTATACAATAGGGTGTCGGCAAACGTCTGTGGTTCCTATAGATAAGTGACAAAACCAAGAAGTCGTTTGCATGATGTGTCCGGGTCTGCACTGAAGATCGGGGGAACCGTGAAACTAGTACACACCCGTTTTCGATTATCATCTGGTAGTTGTTACAGGAAGTATTGCAAAATATATTCATGTAGAAAAACTTGGCTATGCGTTGCGCTGGAGTGATTGTTGAATTATTTTCTGTTCGACATTTGTCATAGGAAATAAGCGGAAACCTCAAAAAATTATCAATTTTCATATCGTGAATTTATTGTCTTTCGTCAAGTACACACAGTTCCACATGAAAAATATTTGAATATTTTTCATGAGGAAATTTTTTTGTCATAATCACCTACAAACCCTAATCGCACCTTTTCCAACAAACGTAGAAAATAATTTTTTTACGTTCAATAAAATGCAAGAAATAGTGTCGTCGTTTTTAATTTTCCCACTCGATTATTTAAAAACTTGCAAAGAACACTTGAATATATAGAAAACTCTTATTTCTACATCTGCCTTTGTACATATCTTCAACAAATACGTATAGATACAAATATGGAGAGATTCACACTGAGTTTAGAAAATACTAATCCACAACTCTTTGAAAGAAGCTCAACCTACAATAAAATTAGTTGTTCCGATGACCACCATGTGAAATTGACTCGAAATCGATTTCAAAATATGAGTAGAAAAAAATGTAAAGATTTTTTTTTAAGGATATGACCCCTCTAAACTCTAAATGAACTTTTCAGCTCTAGAACGGTTGAAGATAGAACAATTCTGCAAACGCCAATCGATTCAGAATGATGAAATTAGTGTACATTGTAGATCCCAACTCAATCGACGAAAAAAAAATACATAACTCGAAAAAAGTCAAGAGGTAGACCCCTAAAAATCGAAAAATACTAAACAATTCGCACCATATACGCAAAATTTTATGCTGATTCAAGGTTCAGCATAAAAAGGAATAAAACGTCAAAAAGTCACTCATATGAAGGAATTTTTTTCTATTTTTCAAAAAATTGCAATGGTCCTTCAAATGTATCTTGACGAGCCGATTTCGAATCTCACAAGAAAAGTTAATTTCCATTGAGCATGAACGAAATACACGAATATTTCCAACTCGAAGTTGCAGAGGTTCTTGAAAAAGCCTATAAAATTTCTAATAGACACCAAATCGATTTTAAATTTGACAAGCATATTCAAAAAAGGTTGAACTTAATGAAATGAGTAGAAAAAAATTAAAAGGATATTTTCAAAAGATATAAACCCTCTCAACTCCAAATAAACGTTTCAACTCGTGAATGGTTAAAGATAGAGCAATTCTGCAAACGCCAATCGATTCAGGATGATGAAATTAGCATAATGTGTGGATTTCAACTTGATCGAAGGAAAAAAGTCCCTAAAAATCAACAAAAATTAAAAATAATCAGGCACACTTCAAATTCGCACTGTATACGCAAAATGTCATGCTGATTCCGAAAATATATCATTTGTATTTGTTCAGATACAAGGTTCAGCACAAAAGAGGATTAAAATGTCAGAAAGTCGATGATGGAATTTTGGAAAATTTTTGAGATTCACGAATACAAATAGAAAAAATTCGAAGATCTTGACCTAAGAGAAGTTCAACTCCGAAACATGGCCAGAAGGGCCCCAGCTGCCTGAAAATTCACCTATTTTTTTAAATATTTTCTACTATACTAGAAATACAAAATGTTCTAACGAAAATACTGTGTTAATGGTAGACTATGGACATCAACACTCGCCATTCAATTATTTACTCTTTCATCGCAAAGGTAACTCAAAGTTTTTTTCTCGAACTATATGGAATGTCATTCAGTTGGCAACACTGGTCCCTGTTTCGAAGGTACGGTCTAATTGTTGAAAGTAACAAGTGATGAAACTACGGTACAACAACCTTTCAGTTTCAATAGTTCCTGGTAAATATTATATTGTACAAAATGCAAAGCAAACCGATATGAATATACTTGCGTAAATGTCTATAAATATGAATATTTGATTAAATCAAACTGAGATGTGATTACATGAACTATAATTGCTCATCGTCAGCAAAGTTTATATTACTGGGTTGGAGTACGTCGGACTTTCAAATGTTGAATCTAGTGATGATTGGTTTTTTAAAACACTGATTCAGCTAAGCGATTCAAATCTCTTGTATGCTATAAAGGACCGGTGAAATCGACTTTAACCGTGAAATTAACTATTTAAATAAGAAATTTGTGTGAGAATCTCATCAATTTTCGATTTCAATATAAAAAACCAATCGATTGATATAACTCTAGTTTATAACAATGAAAGTTACGTACTACATTAGAAAATAGTAGCCACTTTCTAACCCTTTCATAAAACATGCCAAAAAAGGCTTCATGCCGATTTTTTCCCAAATCGAATGCCAAATCATCACTATTTCTATTTTTTCTCACATTATATTATTATATTCTATTTCATTGGAACCTCATCAATAATAATCTAAAAGAAAATATCTGCTGCCTCTTACGACTATTGCAATATGTCTATCAGACCATGTTGAATCATTCATTCATTCTATCTTCAATCTCAATGAAAAATTCTTACAAAGCACGAAATTAAATTTTGTCTTGTCTTTTTTTTTTTTTTCATTCAGTGTTCACAGTGGCATCGACTGCTGTTATTATTAACCACTGTGTTCTGAGTAGGCTGTGTTACTAACTCCATACGTCTCCTTAGGAACAGCACAGTCAATTTGAACGCCACAGTGAGTTGTGCAAGACTCACATCAAAATTCAAATTCAAATGTTTTTTGGTCAATTATGGGTAACAATATTACATGTCTTTAAATATTTACGATTTATTATATCTTCTGCTTTTGCGGCACCATATCGAAAAGCAGAAGATCAAGACAGCCAGTTATATACCGAGTGATAGACCGCCGCCAGTTCATTCCTCAATTGCAACACCAAGCCTTCATCTAATTCTCCTAGAGGGAGACACTTGAGACAGCCCCCACGATGTCAGTGGGGGAAATTCTTCTAGACTAGGTCGTTTCTGGCGTAGGTGGAAATTCTAGACAGGTTCTGGTCGACATCAAACAATGCTGCCGGCAGTAAAATGTAAATCGCGGAAAAAGCTCACAGCAAAAAAACTGGTTTAGAAATTGGTCCCACTCATACTCTTGACTGCCATTTACAAGTCCGATTTTTCGTAACGTTTGTGGATTAAATCCGTAGTCATACCCCTGACTGCTTGTTATACGATAACTTCCTAATCATGTCGAAAATGAGCCAACTCGCAGAAACTGGACTTCTATTGCTATGTGGATGATTTGCTAAAATCGTCAATTTTCAAGAGGTAATATCACTCAGTCTGCAGATAACGCAAAAGGGGGCAAATGTTTGTCAATCCGCGCATACTCGTCAAAGTTTCCAGCACTAGATTAAGAAAGCTTCTCAATATCCACCTGTTCCAAATGGACAGCATTTGACGGTAGAGTTGAATATCTAGGAATAATCGTGGATAGGAAAGTCTCGTGAAACTCCCATCTGGAGAAAATCAGTAACAGAGCCACCAAACCCTTTCTGGATATGTCAGACAGTGATTATCCCAATGATTCCATATGAAGAGATTGCTGGGTGGATCAAGGGACACCAATCTACCAGAATCTGGCAGAAAAGCAAAACCTGCTGGTCTTAAACGGTTAGCATGCCAGATCAATAGGGGTATAACATCAATAGGGGCACAAGAAATACGTCTAAGCCTTACTCCTCTCCATTTTCTGGGGGAGAAGAGTTCCAGAAGAACAGCCTACCTGAAAACCAAGTACGAGTAACTGATCGAAGACTGTGGAACCATTGAAGTATGGTTACGATATTAGACTCCCCAAATGCTCGTCAAAAGGTCTTCCAACCTTATATTTCTTGGAGGCAATCAGTCATGAGGTATTACTCGATCAGGAACGACTATGGGTTTGAGGGGTGATGAAACCTGAACAACCTCCCCTTCATCTTTCAGGCAGAGATTTTTACCACAGAATTGTGCGCTACATAGCTGATCATTTAGCAGCCACAAAGCCTTTGAGCATCAACGAACTAGGTTTTTAACTGGTATTTAGAAATTCAGACAAGCCATAAACTACATTTGGAAAACTAACAGAGAAACACTACTCTGGATCACAAAAGACAGAGGGGTGGAAATCAAAAATCCGATGCACTCGTTGGAAAAGCATTCGGCTCGAATTTCAGTGGTATGTGGAAAAATTTGCCAAAAGCATGCTCTCTTAATGGACAGAGAGGAAAATTCTCATGGACCGGAGCAGTATAAGAAGCCTAACCCATATATATGTACCCTATCAAAACTCTGGGCAGCGGAAATTCTGAAATAGAGTAGTAACAATCTGGGAATCCTCACAGGGTTTCAAGTGTACCCTGTGCAAAGAATAGGGATATGACAATTATCACTCCTGGTTCTATACAGCGTGGAAATGAATTAGCAAAGCTCAAAGATGATACTGGCTAGTGACATTTGGACTGCTTCAACTTGAGCTTGTGAGTATGCTTCATCGGAATGATATAACATCGAATTGACAACATTGGTATGGCCTTTGATGTGACGTCCCCATCTGTTACGATGCTGGTTTATATTTGATCAAAAGGTTGAGGTCTTACTGATTTGGATTAGGTAATCTACCATTTTTCTCAACGGAGTAATTTTGTCCAACAGTATCTTAGATGTGGCGATTATTATAACCTCCTTCATGTTGTTAACCCTTCGTTAGCCCTGGCACTTTAGTCCGGATGCTTCTATCTTCGCCTCTCCCACAATCATCCACAATCATCTCTGGACTTCTATTGCTATGTGGATGATTTGCTAAAATCGTCAATTTTCAAGAGGTAATATCACTCAGTCTGCAGATAACGCAAAAGGGGGCAAATGTTTGTCAATCCGCGCATACTCGTCATAGTTTCCAGCACTAGATTAAGAAAGCTTCTCAATATCCACCTGTTCCAAATGGACAGCATTTGACGGTAGAGTTGAATATCTAGGAATAATCGTGGATAGGAAAGTCTCGTGAAACTCCCATCTGGAGAAAATCAGTAACAGAGCCACCAAACCCTTTCTGGATATGTCAGACAGTGATTATCCCAATGATTCCATATGAAGAGATTGCTGGGTGGATCAAGGGACACCAATCTACCAGAATCTGGCAGAAAAGCAAAACCTGCTGGTCTTAAACGGTTAGCATGCCAGATCAATAGGGGTATAACATCAATAGGGGCACAAGAAATACGTCTAAGCCTTACTCCTCTCCATTTTCTGGAGGAGAAGAGTTCCAGAAGAACAGCCTGCCTGAAAACCAAGTACGAGTAACTGGTCGAAGACTGTGGAACCATTGAAGTATGGTTACGATATTAGACTCCCCAAATGCTCGTCAAAAGGTCTTCCAACCTTATATTTCTTGGAGGCAATCAGTCATGAGGTATTACTCGATCAGGAACGACTATGGGTTTGAGGGGTGATGAAACCTGAACAACCTCCCCTTCATCTTTCAGGCAGAGATTTTTACCACAGAATTGTGCGCTACATAGCTGATCATTTAGCAGCCACAAAGCCTTTGAGCATCAACGAACTAGGTTTTTAACTGGTATTTAGAAATTCAGACAAGCCATAAACTACATTTGGAAAACTAACAGAGAAACACTACTCTGGATCACAAAAGACAGAGGGGTGGAAATCAAAAATCCGATGCACTCGTTGGAAAAGCATTCGGCTCGAATTTCAGTGGTATGTGGAAAAATTTGCCAAAAGCATGCTCTCTTAATGGACAGAGAGGAAAATTCTCATGGACCGGAGCAGTATAAGAAGCCTAACCCATATATATGTACCCTATCAAAACTCTGGGCAGCGGAAATTCTGAAATAGAGTAGTAACAATCTGGGAATCCTCACAGGGTTTCAAGTGTACCCTGTGCAAAGAATAGGGATATGACAATTATCACTCTTGGTTCTATACAGCGTGGAAATGAATTAGCAAAGCTCAAAGATGATACTGGCTAGTGACATTTGGACTGCTTCAACTTGAGCTTGTGAGTATGCTTCATCGGAATGATATAACATCGAATTGACAACATTGGTATGGCCTTTGATGTGACGTCCCCATCTGTTACGATGCTGGTTTATATTTGATCAAAAGGTTGAGGTCTTACTGATTTGGATTAGGTAATCTACCATTTTTCTCAACGGAGTAATTTTGTCCAACAGTATCTTAGATGTGGCGATTCTTATAACCTCCTTCATGTTGTTAACCCTTCGTTAGCCCTGGCACTTTAGTCCGGATGCTTCTATCTTCGCCTCTCCCACAATACGCAAATGCAGAAAATAGAGGTTTAGAATCATCTCTGGGCTAATAGTAGACGTGCTGAACAGTACCAGTTCCAAGCATGGCTAATGTAAACTAGCCAGCCTTCTTCTGGCTGTCAATTGTCCTACCTTTGGTCACCACAGCAGAAAATATTGTATTACGTTTATTGATTTATTTTTTTCAAATTGAATCACACCAATTGTTCATCTTGTTCATTTACTGCACATCCTTGTGTTATTATATGCTGGTCAGACCGTTGATGGACAAAACAAACAGTGTAGAACCTGGAATAGAACCTTGAGGTACTTTATAGTACCTTCCTCTAACGTTCGTGTTGAATGATATTGTATCAGAACGATATGATCCAACCCAAATATGACTGCTGTCTCTGAAACCACATCCTGCATGTTTCTGAAGCAATATATTAGTGACATGGTCAAAAGCATTAGATAAATCCCAACATACCGCTCACGTGGCTTCTCCACTGTGGGTTTCATTGTTCACAAAGGATATATCGAAAATTGAGGGAAATATTGTTTGAGCGAAAGAATTGTTAATCGGTTCAACAGAATCATCAAGAGTTGGTACTATCAGAAAATCTCAAATATTTTTATAGCTTTTTTATTTGTTAATTTTTGGTTTGTGTATGCGGTTGCTTTCAGAATGAGTGATACACATATTATATTGTTTTTTTTTATAGGACTAGACGTTATAGTGTCAATTACATCGGATATGATACATATTGTATTGGATTACAAATCATTCAGTTTTATATTATCAAATTTCCTCATTCTAATAAACTTGTGTATTTAATTATGAATGCCACAATCATCCATAAGATTTCAAAGTGCGATAGACATACTCAAGACATTTCAGAATTTTATGGTCTGGTGGAATATAATTACTCCATGTTTTTTCTTAAAATTATTTACCTACTTGGATTATTTTCGATTATCCATTTCTCTGAATACTGACCAAAAACAAGCCTAAAATTGTCTGTAGAATGATTGAAGGCCAATAAATACACTTTATAACATTTATTTATTGTTTGCTAGACTAATAAAAATACCTACGAATTAACGTAAATCGTTGGGTAAGAAACCAACTATTAAATGTTGAAAATGACATTTAATTTTTATGTTCCTTGCCGTAAAAAACGGAATATTTATAGTATCGACACGTTGTCTTTTCGGGTTTGTCAATTGTCTCTAATTTTCGAACAGATCGACCTGAAAATTTGCATAAAAATTATTTTGTGATAAAAATGTTTGGTGGCAGTATCTCGATGATTTTCGGTGTCATTTTGTTATTTAAAGTTTCTTAATTGAGTTGTCTTATGTTCAGTGTGATACATAATTTTTTAGAATATTCGAAAAAGAATGATAATAGTGTTACCATGTTATGACAAAATTTCTCCCACACAGAAAATTCAATTGCACTCAATAACGCTATGTCCAGGTTGTCTGCATTTATAGCAATTTCCCGTATCGCTTAATGTAAACACCTTTGGAAGACTTTTCTGACGGAAATTTCTTTGTTCAGTGTTGGAGGAGAGTTTCAATAATCTATTAGTTAAGTTCTCATGGAATTAGTACTCCATTCAAGCAAGCAGTAAGAGGACTAACGTCGTCAGTTATAAATGGTGATGATATTTTTGTGGCAAGAATCATAGTGCTCAGAACTGATTCTTGACAATGAATCAACACTCACAAAAGCACGATAGCCTTCAACCTGTGATTAGGAATGTGCGAAAAAAAAGTAGTGAGCTGCAAACAAGAATGATTATACACCAGGGTAATCAAGTCAAATACTCAGCAGATTGGGACAGTTGATATGAAGGGTAAAGCGTTTGAACGCTGTCAGTTATCTTCGAGAATTGAGCGTTCCATACAGTGTCTTTCAAAAGTATCGGAACGGTCTCATATTTCAGAAACGGCCCTGAGAAAATTTATGAAAATTTCGACAGATTGGTTTTTGATGATGCCCGATTCAACAATATCGGCAATGTTGCCAAATCAACAGTTTTACAGATATTGAGGGTAATTTAATTTTTTCAAATGGAATACCCTACTTGTTTTCATTCCAGTTAATTTAGCGACGCCTCATTACTTATGTCTCCAAATATCAGATTTTAAATTAATGCTGTTTTCGAAATATGACAACATGGCTTTTTCGTTCAAAAGTCTGGGAACGTTCCAATATTCACAATACGTTTCAAGAAAAATTCGTGAAATTTAATTCGTGACGGTTTTTGATGATGCTCGATGCAATGGTGATATCGGCAATGTGGCCAAATCAAAAGTTTTTCAGATATTGAGGGTAACTCAATTTTTCCAAACCCTAATTATTTTCATTGCAATCAATTCAGCGCCCCGTCGTTACTTATGTCTCCAAATACCAGATTGTGAATAATGTGGTTTTTGAAATATGAGAACATGATTCGTTGAAATGTCTGCGAACGGTCCAATATTTTCAAAAGGGCTCGAGAAAATATCATGAAATTTCATACAAAATGATTTTTGTTAAAAGTCACATTTAGCACCTATGTGTCCAAACAGAAAAGTCGTTTCCAGTCAAGCCAGAAGTAATGAATTTAATACTAACAACTTTCTTATGACTGATGAAGATTCATTATTCACTTTAGACGTCAAAACAGATCCAGTTTTGATAGATGTCATCATTGACAGGAGACTTTTCACATTCGGTTTGGACACTGGGGCGAGTTACAGTGTGATTTCGAAAAGGTTTTTGGAACAAAATTTTCCGCAGAAGCAAATTTTTAAATCTAGCAAAATATTCACTTTATATAATGGAGATACAATTTTGCCAATAGGAATGATTAAGTGCGATGTAAGTTACAAAAATATGACATCGGAATTGGAAATGAATATAATTGAAAATGGTGGTCCTCCGTTGTTGGGAAGAGATTTTTTCAATCTTTTCAATTTAAGTATTTTCAATTTGGATATTGTAGATATACCAGACGATTTACAATTTTTGAAACATAAATATCGAGAGATTTTTTCAACAAGTCTTGGTACCTTCAATAAGGGTACTATTTCGATTAAATTGAAGTCAAATATAGCAGTAAATGCAAAATTTCTCAGAGATAGGCAATTACCGTTTGTAATGAGGGAAAAGGTGGAGAATTAATTAGAACGACTTTTGAAATCTGGTGTCATTGAGGAAGTTGTATTGTTAATGGGGAACTCCGATTGTTCCGATTTTGAAATCTAATGGTTCAGTTAGAATCTGTGGTGATTTCAAAGTAACAATCAACCCATTCATTGAAATAGATCAATTTCCTTTACCAAAAATTGATGACTTATTTGTTGAATTGCAAGGAGGAGTTCATTTTACTAAATTAGATTTGAGGTAGATTTGTTTGGATGAAAGATGGAAACATTTCACTACAATCTCGACACATAGGGGTTTATTCAGATACACTCGAGCTCCATTTGGAATATCGAGTATTCCCGCTAAATTTCAAAAAATAATTGAAACATTATTACAAGGTTTAGAGGGAGTCGTTAGTTTTCTTGACGATATTTTAATTACAGAAACTGAAAACTACCTGTCCAAGTGCTCGAAATGTTTGCAATCATTTTCTAAACAATAGCCCAAGCGGTCATAAAATTCTCTCAAGGTATTAGTTAGCATTTGAGGCGTGATTAAAAGAAAAAACTACATCAGATTGAAATCTGATATTTACAGACATAAGTAATGAAGTGTCGCTGAATTTATTGCAATGAAAACAAATAGGGTGTTTCATATGAAAAAATTGAGTTATCCTCAATATCTGAAAAACTGTTGATTTGGCAACATTGCCGATATCACCATTGAATCGGGCATCATCAAAAACCAGCATGTATAAAATTTCAAGAATTTTTCTTGAACCGTATTGAAAATATTGGAACGTTCCAAGACTTTTGAACGAAAAAGCCATGTTGTCATATTTCGAAATCAGCATTAATTTAAAATCTGATATTTGGAGACATAAGTAATGAGGCGTCGCTGAATTGATTGCAATAAAAACAAGTATGGTGTTCCATTTGAAAAAAATTGAGTTGACCTCAATATCTGTAAAACTATTTGGCAGCATTTCCGATATCACCATTTAATCGGGCATCATCAAAAACCAACCTGTCGAAATTTTCATAAATTTTCTCTTGGCCGTTTCTGAAATATGGACCGTTCCGATACTTTTGAAAGACACTGTATAATTATTCTGAGGTCCTGAAATTGTCACTTCTCATAACTATGTCGATAGGAGAGAAGATTAGCAAGAATCCTATTGCTACTATTAACGAAAAATAACACACAAACACAAACAAAGAATCATTTAGGATGTCTATATCAATGTCTCACATCCTGTATATTGAAAGTGAGTTGTTTGTTTTCAACATACGATTGAAGAAATTCTGCTTTGAATTATATCATGTCTTGGATCATTTGAAATTAAAATAAATACCAGCTACACCCTGTAAAACCATTATCGAATTTTCTGAAATATGCATGGGAGGTTTTTTAACTAAACTCAATAAATAATGATCAATGGTTCATTGACACCGTAGGTATCATATCATTCGAATCTTCCGATGCTAATAGTGGTACTGTTGATCTTCCAATAATTATTATAATTTTGGTTGCTGTTGCGTAAAGTGAGGTGCGCCAGGCCAGAATTATCAACAGAATTTCTTTCCAAATTATTTTAACCATCAGTTTTACGACAATATCCAGGTTTCCACTGATTGTTCCGTTGGGGTAATAACAAAATAATTTTTGAGCTGAATCAAGCATGAAGGTTACCGAGTTTAACTGATATTGTATTTTAATGCTGGAATGTCAGAACAGTATGTATATGATTTCAAGAGCTTCAGTTGAAACTTTAGGAACGACTTTATATTTGTGGCATTTTTATCATTGAATAATTCTTTAATTGGTATAATAAGCAAAACATTCAAAATGAATTCAACGGAAGGAAGATGATTTGTAGTAATCCACCCACCTCAATTCTCAAATGCACAATAATACACAAAATCATGAAAGTATGTACAGTATACAGTGCCCGTCTAAAGTCCTTTCCCCCCCTACTAATTTTAGAGCCACCTGGTATATCGCATCGAAAGGACCCCGCACTTTTTATAGATAAAATGGTTCTCGGTGAAATTGTCTGAATTTTTAGTATATTGTAGTATTCGATGTACTTACTGATGGAACGTGCAGAATCGCAAAGTTCGTTGATGGATATATTGTGAAAATTTTCATGATCACCCTATATATCCCAACGATATCATGTTTATACGGTATCAGCTATCTTCGGAGGATGATAATTCACTTGAATATACAGGATGTGTACGAAAGAACCGGCCTGTACAAAATGTATGAATTGTGATTAATGATGGAATAAGAATAGTATATTGTATGCCAAAATAATTTTATCAATATTTCATTGTTACATCGAATTTTCAGACATTACCAAAATGTTTCTATTTTTCACTCTGTATATTAAGGACATAATCTGCACCATCTTAATGATATTCAGTAATATGAAGGTACGTTGATGATAAGAGCGAAAAAAATGCAGTTGGCACTTTCAAATCCCAAGAAAATTATTAATAAAAATTACCGATTTTTAACTTGAATGCCCTGTACTTCAAAATCTATTCAGCAACGAACTTTGCAATTCTGCAAGTTCAATCAGTACATCGAAAACTACCTATAAAAAGTGCGGGGTACTTTGGAGAGCAAACTTGATAGAGTGCAACAGTAGAGTGTTTTTGGTTGGATTTGAAATGACCAAAATATCACTTTTCAAACAGTAATATTTTGAAAATAATTGAATTAGGGGTAAAGTGAATTATGAAGAATTAGGAGCAGATTTCGAAAATAGAACGGGGTGTTCTATTTGAAAAAATTATTGAAGATGGCGCTCTGCCGCCATTTTTATTTATTTTTAGCTATGCTTATTTCGTAAAAAGTAGGTTTTTATCTCCCATTTGAGTCCTTCAAATTTCGTTGTGAATCAAAAATTAGTAGGGGTGCACTGTATACAGAACCAATAACAAAGGAGGAATACCAACAGAGGCGCATCAACCAATTCATCTACAAGGAGACCCACAATATTAGAGACAGAGAGGAACTTACTCTAGTCATCTAAATAGATTTTTGAAATACCTATCTGACAGTCAGGATTGATTATATGGGGTTTGACTATATATATATATATATATATATATAAACTACTGTCCTTCCTAAACCCACGTCAGAAAATTAACACATTTGGAGTTCGAGAGTGAGCAAGTTACTTTGTATTCTTCTTCTAGTAAATTGCTACTATGGCAGTTGGAAGGCTGGGCTAACTTCGATTCCATCCAGTTAGCCTTGTTGTTTTCAACCACAATCGGCAGAATTCAGTAACAAATTAGTCATTATTTTGGATTAACTGACAATAAAAATATTATCATACTACGGAGACATTTGGTCAAAGATTGCGTTTGTGTATACTCGTGGCCTACACCAATTATTGAGAGACAAATACTTCTGAGGTCACTCAAGGATGATGGTTTCGTGCAAACAACAAAGTGTACGAACCTTTGAGCAATTTGACTTTTAAAAAACATTATTTTTTTCGACTTTTGTACGTGCGTGAGGAAATAATTTCCTTGTGATTAGTTTCTGTCGAGTACTTTTTCGGCTTGGGACCGATATCTACCCAATTTAAATATCATTTATATTCATATGATATGACACTTTGGTAAAAATGCTTGCCGGCGCTATTGCGGCTTCATCGGGCTGTTCTCACGAGCTCCCGCAAACCACAAGGCAAAAAATTGTCTGCGTATCGATCGTACTTTCTATGTGCGTACCAAATTGAAAGAAGATTGATTTTTTTTCCGCTGAAACAAGATCTCGCTACTTTCACTTTCAAAGAAATTACACAATATGTTTTTGTATGCTAATAATTATTCATCAGTCGAATATTTGGGTGTACAATCTCCACTAGTGTTGGTACTCTGGGTATTCTGGAACATTCGGTTTCTACAATTTGGCGATCACCGTTCCTGATGATGCTAACTTTGTTGTCGAAACGTAAATCGAGAATATTGATGAGGTGTTTTGGGAAAGTTGAGAGGTTCTTCCTCAAACAAGAAACTTGAAGTTTAGAATCAGATGTGGTACGATAGTATAGGTCAAAACAGGCAGCTTTATTCCACATATATCTGTTTGATGTAATTCAATACCCGTTGCGATATTAGAAATGGGAGTAGTTGTGAAAATGCTGAAACTTCGGTGGGTAACGACTATTACTTCTCAACAATTTCACAAAAGAACTTTTAGCGTTCTACTCACATGTCTGAAAAATATCAATTACTTTTTTTGGCATGAAGAAAAACATAGTAACCTTTATGCATGCATTCTGTAGAATTTTGACTTTCATATTTCAGGAAGAATAGTTTTTTCACTCCTATTGCCTCCGTTAAAATAACAGAAGCTAGATACTGCTTCAACAGATTTCAATTTTCAGATTGTAGATGCCAGATGCCACTAAGTTGAAGTTGATTACCCTAGGTCTATTTTTCTCGATCTTTAGACTGTGTTTACCATTTTCTCTTAATTGAGAAACTGAACCGATATGGCGTTCGAGGCATACCACTAGATTTCATTAAATCGAACCTAACAAATCGAAAATAAGTGGTACAAACCAATAATAGTTCCAGTCAAGGAGTGCCTCAGGGGTCTATTCTTGGACTTGTTTTATATAATTTTTGATAACGACCTCATAACTTTCCTCAAAGATATTCCAAAGGTAAATATGGTTTGTTATGCCGATGACACTAATTTTTTGATTACTGAAGAGGTATGCACTCGATGTTTATTATAGTCCAAAAAAATGTCAATAATTTGAATAGGAAAAAACTGTTTCTATTATATTCCATAGAGGGCCCAGTCAAACTCAATGAAATAATAACTTATGTAATTTCAGATTCGAGAACAATGTTAAAATCGAAAGTTAAATTGGGAAACACACATACCTAATCTTTGTGGTAAGTTGGGATCTGCCCGCTATGCCTTGAGGCCATTAAAGGAACACTGCAGTCAAAAAATACTCCTTACTCTTTATTTCGCAAATTTTCAGTCTCAAATTCGATACGTAATGGGTTGGGGAGCTGGTACTGAATGTTCTAGAATATTAATTTGATGAACATCCGCATTGAGAATTCTCTGTAGTCTTCCCTCGGGGTTATTCATGCAGTCTCATAAACTAAAAAAAATTAACGGTAGTTAATACAATGGCTGCAAACTAAGAAGTATGAAATGCACCAAGTATTTTCATTTTCAAAAAGAGGTTCAAAGACTTCTTGACCCCCAAGAACTTTAACACACTTGATGAATTATTTTCTTAAGATGCTGTTGGGACCAATTGAACATATATATTTGTGGTATGTCCATATTCGTTTTTCAATAATGATTTATTTCATATTACTTGTTTTGTATGTTATCCCTGTATACTTTAATTTACTGACTCTCTTGGCAATATGTTATAGATATCATTGTAATGGTTTTAAACACTTATTATTGATTGAAGTATATTATTATTATTATAACCTGTATTTGTATAGCATTTTTTAAGCGCCAAATCATGTTTTACATTGGCGTAGTATTTTCATTTAAAGTACTTACAAAGTGTTTTGGCAATATTGAACTTATTACCAGTAAAATAACGGTTTTTTCTTCATAGCTTCTGTTTTTTAGAAATATTCAGCTCACAGAAGGTTGTGGGAATCTACAGGTATAAATTTTCTCAAGACTCATGACCCCTTTTCCCCTTTAAAATATTTTCGCGGTGCGCCGCTGGTAGTTTTATTTTTCGTTTAAAATATCTTTATTTTCATTCAATTTCTTCATCTATCTATCTTATCTCTCCCTAGATGAAATAAAAATTTTCTAAATGGTCAAGTAGGCTCTGTTTTCATTCATTTTGACAGGTCCGTGGGGATTACCTGTTCAAGTACACACAACTCCACATGAGAAATATATGACGATTTTTCATAACGAAATTAAAATATTATTTGTGTCACCTTGAGCAAATCATTCTTCATCATAGCATCTTCGTTCGCAGAAATCATGAAGTTTAAAAAATCGAAACATCATTAATAATTTCCTTTATCAAAGGGAAAACACAGCAAACATCAACAGAATCGCTATTGCGAACACGTAGGCTGAATTCTCGCTAACCGATGAGTTAATAAAAGCAAATCTTAATAACAATAATACAATTTTTATTTGTTTCAGTCTAGTGAGGATTTATGTCCGGCCCGAAGGCTTTCTTTGCATTTATTACCATTGAAGAGCATCCTGCAAAGAGCACAAGAATGCATTCTTCGTAATCGCATTATACAGGGGAAATCGCAATGGACGATTTATGTAGTTATCAAATGCAATTTCCATTAGATCGTGTTCGACATCATGCAGTTTTTCATGGTCATGATATAGTGCAGCTATGTTAGTTTTATATAGCATGCATTCAATACTTATAAAGAGGTGGAATTTTTCAATATTTCAGGATTTGGAAAGAGACATAAATGCGTTCATAAAAACATTACACACTGGAACCGACACAACCGATATTTTCATATTTCTGTGATTCATAGTTCGGTAGTATTCGTCGCAGATTCTGGAATTACAAATATAAAACGGCGTATAGGTTGGAAATCGTCTTCTGTGGCCAAACTTCGAGGGGTTTCAAAAAAAAAGAATCTTAAATATATCAAATCAGAAGTTCGAATCATCTCCATCAACTTCAAGCAGACTTTTCGATTTGAATAATCCGAGAGTGCCAACAACTGACCCCAACGAAGCTTTCCCTTTGCCAAAGCTGACTGAAAGCACAGTGCTTAGTCTCTTGAAAGCACCCAAAGCACTCTTGTGCTCGTGAGCACCGGACCCCCTTCCTCAAGACGTTTCGTCCCGAAATGTCATTCTTGGAGTGTGGGATTCTCCATATCTGCACCTTGAAGTTCGATGGAACTATAACACTCCACAGTCTTCATGTTCGGTAGTGGAAGATGGTTATAGCACACCAAAATCTTGACGCCGTTGGATCTGAATATCGTCTCTAATAAACTTTTCATCACACAGGACAATTTTGTAATGAGCAGGTCCACAGGATTCTGTTCCAGTATCGTATCTCTCAATCTAGTGAAGCTCTTCCAGACATCTCCATAGGATGGTTTATGGTGACCAGGTAGATGATTCTCTGGTCCTTCTTCAGCTGTAGCACCAATTCAACTTATGAGTATTGTTCCCGTAGTTCATGCAATTGACAGAACTTCTTGAAAAATACCATGGCGATGCCTCTAAACGTTTGAAGATCTTCTGCCATACAGTGAGCTAGCGCGTGATCTCGTTACCCCAAGTAAAACTTTCTGTCCATTGGAGTATAAGGACATGATCTTCTGAAACGTCATCTCTTCCTCCGGTGGTCTGAGGGTGTGGAGTTGGTCATGGTTTCTCTCGGGATGGCTTATATTTTCTATGGACAAGGTCGTTTATTTTCTTCATTATCTTGTGCGAACCTTCCCACGAGTACCGCAGCTTCAGAGATAGTTCACAGCGACGTTTAGGGCTGTACTGCCAAACAAGGTCACCTGCCTGAAATCCTCTAGCATTGGCCTTGATATCGTAGGTCTCCTTCATTCTGTCGCTGGCATTTTGGATGTTCAAACGGACTTGTTCATGAAAGTCGTCCATTCTTTGCCGGATTTGCTGACGTAGTCTTCTCCCGCAGAGTGTTGTCCTGATAGCGTCCCGACCTTCAGGTTGCAGAAAAGTCGCATCCTCGGACCATGATGATACAAAAGGAGTTTGGCTGGTTGACTCTTGTACGGCGGAACAAATGAAGATACTGGACCCAGTCATTTTGGTGGGCAGAGACTACCTTCATCCGCTCCTCTATTCCATTCCAAAATTCCTTCCTCAGTCCTGATGCAGCTCCGAATCGACGTATCCACTCTTCTACTAAGACGACAGTAACAGCGATGAGTTCATGATTGGTCATGTCATAGGCTTCGGCCCACTTGCTGAAGTAGTTTATCGCCATGGTCAGATTATGGGATGGCGATGTAAATGTCGATGGGCCCTTGGTCGTTCCAGGTCGATTGCTGGCAGTACATACAGCACACTTTCTGCTCCAGTGCTCAACGTTGGGTTGACAACTGGCCTAGTGAAACCTTGCCTCAAAAATATTCAGTTGTAATATCACAAGAGAGTGAGAATAAAGTGAAAATAATTTGACAGATTTTTCGAAAACTTGTTGTCAGGCTATTGCCAAATGGAAATAAGTTTGAGGAAAAATCTGGACAATTATTTTCTACTTTATCTAACTCTCGTGTGGTATTCGTAGATTATTTTTTGATGTCCCAATCATAGACCTATTCTCTAAACATATAACATTTTTATTTCAACAATTTACTTGAATCACTATAAACAGAATGAAATTTGGAATTTGAAGTTTTCATCATGAAATATACAATTATTATGGATGTTTTGTCCTTGGCTGGAGGATTCCGTAGTTTTGTTCTGTTCAAATAAAAGCTATTGCTTTCTCTCTGTTCCTAGGTTATCAATTGAAACTAGTTCCTAATTGACACGTTACTCAAAATAGTATTCTTACATGCATTTTCGTTGATTTTCTTAAAATTTCATCGAATGATAATGTTCTAAACCGTTTTCGAATCATTTTTCACTTTTCATGCAAACTGATGACAGACGTTAGATCAAAAGTATCAGTTGTCACATAATGAAAACAAAATACAAAAAAAAATTCCCGCGGCAATTTTCAACGTAGAAAATTCCCGCTATAATAATGCTGTGATTGGCCTGAACGTACATGAATGCTTTGAATTGATGGTTTCGATTGGTTGCAAGAATTGTCAAAAAATAATCAACGGAATCCCTCTAAAAAACTAGTATGTGAACCAGGACAGAAAATATCAGTACCAGATTATGATTGTGAGTTTATACAAGTATGAATAGTGATCGTAAATTTTTTGAAGAAAGTTCTTTCGCCCAATATTTCATATCACTCCACCCATCAGTTTTAAAAATGATGCCTTGAAAATAATAGTCAAGTGGTCGTAAAGAGCAAGCTATGCTATGTAACAATCATTTTACGATACCACCCAATTGTTTTGCCAAACAATCGAGCATATAAAATCAATGTTATCCAGTGATTTATCAGAACTAGTGTGATGTATTTGAAAATGAGTAGGACTGTATGGAAATGAATACAATTTTCTCCAATTGCCTCATCTTTGTGGAAGGGTATGTGTTGCTTCTTCTCTCTTGATTGACACCAATGGTGAAGGAGGGGAAAAAGAATAGGAGTAGGATTGTAGTATCAATAACAATCAACTAGAGATCCAGTTATATCAAGAACTATGAAAATGCTCAATTCAATATTTGTATTATAAAGGTATTACTTTTGGTGTGTATTTGACTAACAGTCTATTCTGACAATACCGTCTTCAACTAGAATTGAAAATCTATAACCTTCTTTTTTTTACTCTAAAAGTTTTTAGAATTCACACAAAATATGTGGAGTCATGAATTCACAGCCTAGGCATCAAGGGACAAATTCTGATTTCTCAAAAATTTAAAATAAAATTATTAAATCTAAAGAACTATGGAAAGAATTAAAAACACTCAATATAAATAGTCGCTTCAAAATTCGGAAATGATAAATAACTATTTCATCGACAGTATTCCTCAAAACAAAGGTAATGATAACATTAGGGAATACTATGCACAACACAAAATTTGTAATTCTTCATTTCATTTCAGCCTTGTATCAGAAAAGGAAGTTGTCGAAAGTTTATCTATAATAAAAAATACCTCCCCTGGTTCCGATGAACTTTCAATTACCAAATGTATTACCATCTTAATATATATAAATTACGTGTCACGTTGTTTGTCCGCTATAGACTCCCAAACTACTTAACCGATTTCAATCAAATTTGCACACCGTGTGCAGTTCGATCTAACTTAACAGATAGCATAGCTCACATCTCAATTTATAGCCGCAATATTATTTTATTGCAAATTATTTGTTGATGGCGAGAGAGTGAGACAGAACACATTACACGTTCTCGGTGTCCTCTTTGTGCGATGCTTCGTAGTTTCCACACTGTCTACTAAGCATTATTTGTTTATTATTCGACAGTCACAATTATCTGTCAGTCCCAAACGATTCTAACAGATGGCGGTATCTGCTGACTGGATTGAGTAAGTATTCTAACAGATGGCGCAGTGTTAAAAGTACTAACGTTTCACATAAGTTACAATTTAATGGCATAACACCAAGTAATACAGTTGAATCCTTCTTGCTTTTTAATTATTAGTGCTTCATTATTTAACAATCTTTAATTAAAGTATATACATGTAAGTATTACCACGTAGTTATATTATTATATATTTTATTATTATATATTTGCTATACATCAAATCACGATGTACGATATATGTATTTTGATGATTATGAGGTACTCAAGGCTAAAGAATCAATATCAACGGTAGTAGAAAATCAATGATGGCGGTCGCCATGTATTTTAACAAATGGCATCTGTGTAAAAAAGCATGGTAGTCCCCATGACTGGTGTTCTCCTACCGTTTCCCTTGAATAATTTACTACTATGTAATATAATGAAAACCTTAGACACAGCAACGCGTGGCCGGGTCTGCTAGTACCTTATAAATATCTTCAACAGCATACTGTTAAATGGCGTATTGTTGGAAGAAAGCCTAGATTCTACCAATTCCCAACATATAAAAAGTCCTCAGGCATTGAATGACTTAGACCTATAAGTATACTTTCAAGGTAATGGAAAATATCATTGAAACCTAAGTAATAATATCTTACCTCCCACCCAGTCTGTTCACAAGATGAATAAAAGATGAGTTGTCTAGCTGTAGAACAATCAGCAGTGGTGTGCCGCAAGGATCAATCCTTGGCCCTCTGCTGTTCACAATATATACCGGCCAACTACCAAGATCTTTGAACTACTGTAATATTCACATGTATGCTGATGCTACACAGATATATCACTCATTTATTCCTAGCGACGAGGTGATAGCAGAATTCAAAATTGATGACGGCCTCAAAAAAAAAATTGAAATTTCAGCCGATCACTGTCTCAAACTTAATCCAAACGAATCAACCGTTATTTTATTTGGGAAAAAATCTGAAGAACTGACTCAATCGCTTCAAATCAATAGCAACGGATTCCTTCTGAAATTTGCTGATTTTGTGAAAAATCTCGAATAAATAATAGACAAAACATTAAGATTTCGAGAACATATCACAAGCTGCGCACAACGATCTAATGCTGCATTAAGATTACTCTATCCCCACAGGCATAGTTTGTGTACAGATATGAAAAAGATTTTTTCTACGCCCATTTCTGTAAACGTCAAAAATCGCACTGTCAACATTCCTTGTAAATGACATCTAACAATGACATGCACGTAATGAGATCTCATAACATACACGTGCGTTTTGATAAGAAAACTTAAAACTTCTTGGTTTAATTAAATTACAATAAAATTTTTATTCACGTAAGACTTTATTTGGTCTATTTACACAAATTTAGTCAATTAAGAAACATTAAAACTTTTAGCATTAGCAAGATATATTTAAGATTGAAAGAGTGATGCCCCTAATGTAGGCAGCACACGTTATGCAATTTCTTTAAACATAGGACACGTTTTCTTAAGTAGCATGCTATGACAACAAATGTTGAAATGAATGTTGAATGTTGTTGTTAAATAAATGATATAATTGTTCAATTGTTATTAACAACTAAGGTAAGCTCGGGTAAGTGTGACCGTGATTTTCATTAGTTCGCATTGAATTTAGTCCTTCTGATGAACCTGAACTAATATAACAATGAACTTTTGCAGGTATTTACTTCGAAGGTCAGTCTGTGTGATACGCCACAAAAAAAAGTTGAAAATCGTATTCTATGAATTTTATTTATATATTCAGATGTACATCTCCATAGGTCACACTTCCCCGGAAATTTGGGGCAAGTGTGATTCTGGCCCAATTTAAAGATATTAATGCACGTAAATCTCTCTTTGGGGCAGGTGTGAGTAAACAGTAAAGGAACTTTCACCACAATTTATTTGTTTCGAGATATCTTTATTCAAAACATAGTTTTAATATTGAATTTGAAATGCCCCATTGTCTTTCACATCTGGCCAGGTATATTGTTTGACTCTCTGAGATTTCCGTATATAATTTCGTACTATAGCTGAAAAAATATTACTGTTTAGATTCGCCAAATGAACCAGGTTCCCACTTACCCCGACAGATAGGTCACACTATTCCCAATAAAATTTAATTTCGGGGTAGGTGTGACATGCAATGGAAAAATGTAAAAAAAAACAACTTCATGAAAAAACTACAATCTATAGTCAGATTCATTGTTTAGGTAGAAGAAAAGTGTATAAAATGGATTCTTACCTTAGATTTAAACAATACACTCAAAGCTTGAAATAAACTCGTTATACTCGTTCGGGTTGATGAATTGTAGGTTAGAAAATTGGGGAAAATATTTGGATTTCACAAGATCTGTTTGTTATTTTATATGATGGTTATGGATTCATTAGTGTAGGCTTTTCGTCAATAGATGGCATTGGCCTGTCGCCCGGTTTAGCGAAGATAGCGAGCAAACTCACACTTGCCCAAATTCACACTTACCCGAGCTTACCTTATTATAATAAAGTTTAAAAGATTGCGATGTTTTTTATTTAATGGAAGAAAATGAATGGGCGTAGAAAAAGTATAGTACGTTACACGAGTTGTAAGCCCATTACGCATTCATTTCGTGCGTAATGGATTACTAACTCTTGTTACGTAATATACTATTGTGTGAGACCTTAGTACTTTCACAACTATCTTTTTGTGCTCCTGTTTATGGCCCTTGCTTGGATCAGGATGCGATCGACTGAATCCAACGAGTTCAAAACTCTCGTGTCACATTCATAACTGGTATTAGAAAGTATGATAGGGTTTCACACGAACTCAAAGAATTGGAATGGTTGAATATGAAGAAAGGGCGAGACGTTCTATCTCTCTGTTTATATCATAAAATAATAACAAGAAACAGCCCTGATACCTAGCAAGAAAAATAAATTATCGAAGTGAGGTTCACAACATTAACGTCCGATGTAAGGGTTTGCTGACATACCCACCATATAAAACGAATTTTTTGAAAGGGGTTTCAAATTTATTATTTATAAAATGTATAATGCTCTGCCATCTCACATGAGATGAAAGCTAGGATAAGTATAACAATGACCATGACAAGGGTTGGGTGGAAGAGCACTTCTGAGTGAACTCCCCCCATGAGATTTCCGAAAAATTATCTGATATTATTAAAAGCCTGTGAAATAATGTGGAAATAAAGATATTTATTATTATTATATGGCCTCAACAATTAGCTTTTTTCGTGGATTAGGATTATATTTGGTGCTTCAGGGGTGCTGCTATTAAATTCGTTCACAGTTAGCAGTTGCCTATCCAAGCTAAAACCAGTCTTGTATCAACATTCCCTTTCATTGAACGTTCTAAAAGGCATAATCAGTTGAAAACTCCTCGGCCACCTTGTATGGACCGCACGTACGAAGAGAAAGAGAAGAGCTAGTTTGTGTGATGCACGGAATCTATTCGATAGTATCGTCAGGTGGATATCCTCCTCAGCATCTTCAGAGATGTCTCACGATTGTAACGGCACTGAGAAGTTTACAAGAGCTGCCTGGATTTAATGTTACTTTTTACATTGTAATCAACGGCACGGTGAATGGTGATGGGCCTTTTTTTGTTCTGAATGTTTCAGGAGGTTTAAGTGAAAGGATGTGTGGTAATTCCATGTTCTATCGATGGTATCGAATTTTTGTTAGCTGAGGTTTGGTAACTGTTTCATTTTCAGGAGTATCGAAGCGGATTGATGAGAAAATATGGTGAGTTAATGGAAATCAAAACAGCGAATTGGGAAATACGAGCAATGGAGTGCTTCAGGGTTTAACTTTGGGGCCGATTTATCACAATTAAGGTCCGATTTCATAAGGATCTTGAAGTATCTTTAGTTCAAATGGTTGTTAGACTGTGATAACCTGGCAATTGCAACTCAATTTTGGTAGTCCACAGAGCTGTCCCAAAGCACTGTGCTTAGTGCTCGTGAAAGTGCTTAAAGCAGATTTGTGCTCCCGAGCACTTTTTGGATTCAGTGCTTAGTGCTTAGTGGTTCGAGCATTTTACGAAAAGGCTTAGTGCTTAGTAATCCCGAAAAGTGGTCGGAAGCACTGCGGTGCTCGGAAGCACTGCGGTGCTCGGAAGCACTGCGGTGCTCGGAAGCACTTTTCGGGATTACTAAGCACTAAGCCTTTTCTTAGCAATGGATCTTTGAATATCGTTGAAAATATAAAACGCAGTCAGCGGTACCTCCACACCCAAGAACTACTGATTGCGTCCCTATATAGTTTTTAACAGAGGTGAAACTTTTTAGTTTTTCTGTAATCTGAGAAATATTTTTGATATTTTATGTGTTATTAATATCACTCATTTTTTGTAACAGTGATAAGGTGGAGGTTTGAACAAGAATAATTTAATATTTGTTTTAATTACTGAACTTCTTCATATAGAAACACTTAATTTTGCTTCACCATACTGGATTATTTAGTGCCACACACAATGAATAATAAATCCACCAAAAATATAACAACATTCTTTTTCATTTGAATCAAATTATTTGTAGAGCTAATGAATACAAAAAAATTTATTAAAGAAACTAAAATGCAAAAAAGTAATGCAATAATCTTTTCATAAAGAAAAATTGGAAGTAGCAGACCCATTCTATTTCTGTAGATTTTTTAGGCAAATAGGTCCAGTTTGTATTTGATTTGAAAAGATATTACTTCTTTTTTGATTTTTATTTTAGTTTATTTATTTACTTTTTTTATTTTCAGCTTTTTAGTACACAATTATAAGGTTGTATCAAGATGGCCAATTTGACGCAAAATATCCGCTATTGTGATTTTTCATAATTTTAAAATAATAAGTGTCACTTGCGGTATCAAGACGAATCTAACGACCGAAAATTTATCAAAATCGGTTCTGCCGTTATGAGTTAGAAGGAAAAAGCGACTTTGTTTTAAAATATTTTGATTTTATATTTGATTTTTTACCATAAACAAAGTTTCCCTAATATACATATAAGTTGCCTCACTCCGCTGACCGTGACAATCCGCCTACCCCCTTCCTGTCGCCCCGATTGGGAGGCCCGCGGTCCACAAAAGACTCTCAAGTTATAGACCGTCACATAATGACAGATTTTGCTGACTCATTTTCTCTTATCTGGGATTTCAACCACTGAAAATTATGTCAGTGATGAGCAAAAAAAAATTAAATTTTAAAAATCTAACGCTTATAAATATAAACATTTCATTTTCTGACTAGTTCTGCCCATGTAGCGTCTACCGATGGTTATCAAAAACACATTCCTGTTTCATTCTTACGGCAGCACGCTTTGACATGAATGAAATATACTATACAATGGTGCTTTATTCTATCCGAAAACTGCCGAACTAAGAAATCATTGAGGATGTTGGTAAGGTAGGAACTATTTTGCGCCGCTATATTTCAATTTGGCTATTCGCCGCCAATTTCGGAAATCAAATTAATCTCCCAAACGACATTGTCTGGATATTTCCTATCAGTTGGAAGTTGCACTGTTTTTATGGGTCTTTCTATTGAAATAAATCAAAAGCAAGTATTGACTCATTTCCTTTAAATGCCGATCAAAAAAATCTTAATTTTCGATATCAAATCAATGTCAATGTATTCATTAAGTACTCCAATCCTTTCTGAGTTCACCTACCAAATTTGAGTTCACCAAGTGAAATCGTTTCCAAATGCAATTAAAAACTCGGAATACACGAAATTGAATGTCCACCTTAACGGTCTCGCCCTTTTGAAAAGTGCTTAGTGCCTAGTGCTCGCTGAATCGAATTACTTTTTGAAAGTGCTTGGTAATCGCGAGCACTTCATGAAAAAAAGTGCTTAGTGCTCAGTACTCGAAGCACTTTTTTTCAGTGCTCGGCACAGCTCTGGTAGACTAAAAGATATTTAAACTGAACACTACGTTTTTTTTCCCGTCAGGAATTTATCAGTCAGGCCCTGTCTCCAGAGCCCAGATACATCCGGAGGTCGCGCTGGTGTGTCATTAATCCTAGTGAACACTCCCCACGTACTGGTAAACGAAGTAAACCAAGAATTACGACCTTCTGCATTCGTCCGGCTAAGATTTCTGCCATATTACGGCAAGCCGGTATGCTTTTTGAGTTTGCATTTGGCCAGGTTCGAATCCTGGAAAACGAGAAATTTTTTCTCAATTTAATAGGCAATGTAAATTGTCTAGATGCCAATTCCGACGTCTGGTGTTTGCTTGGAGTTCGCGCCGACCACCCGGGGTGGTGCTGTAGGTTTTCCGGATTTTCCTACAGCTGAAAAGTGAATACGCCACCAAAAATCAGTAATTTGCCTCGGAGCGCCGCGGCAATTAATCATAATAGCCGTCCTTTACCCACACAGACCATGCCTTTGGGTGTCCTAAAAAATAGATTATTAGAATATTTTGAAAAAAAATTATCTATTAAATAAAGCTCTATTTGGGTACAGACAGAGGAGTTCTACCATCGATGCAATCTGCGAAATATATAAAAACATTATAGAAGCTTTTGACGAGCGTAAATGGTGCTGTACAAAATTTCATGACATGTCTAAGGCGTTTGACACGGTGGACCATGGAGTATTATTACAAAAATTAGAATATTATGGGATCAGAGGAAAAGCCTTAAGTCTATTTACATCTTACCTTGCAGGCCGCCAGCAACGTGTTAAATTTAATGGAGATATATCAAAACCTTCAAAAGTCAATTATGGGGTACCTCAGGGTTCAGTCCTGGGTCCTCTATCATTTATTATATATATTAATGATATGCCTTTTGATCTAACGAATGCGTGTCCGATAATGTATGCTGATGATGCCACTTTTTTATTAACTGACACCACGTCTTACAATCTACTCTCGAATGCTAATGAATCTGAAAGTTTTATAACAAACTGGTCTAGAAGCAATTATCTTACTCTAAATGATGATAAAACCAAAACTTTAGATTTCTCAACTAAAAATAATAAACTAAATAACGAACCAATTAAGCTTCTCGGAGTGTATTTGGATTCGTCTCTAAATTTCTTACCACATATTCACGTGCATATACATAATTAGACAACTTAGCAACACAACAACAACATATTGTTCAAGGGTAGCTTATTTCGCCATTTTTCATAGCATGTCATCTAGAGATGATATTTAAATTACAAAAAAAAAGTCGTCAGAACTATGGTACAGGCTAAATATGACGAACATTGCAAACCTTTTCGTATATTGACTCTTCGATCTTGCTACATATATGAATGTTTGTGTAATGTAAAAAAGTTGAAAGGTGAAAATAAAGTTACTAAGCCGGAGGATATACACTGCCATGATGCTAGGGCCAAAACAAGTTTAAGGCTACCCAAATATAGATTAAGTAAATCACAAAACTCATATCTATATCAATCATTAAAATTTTTCAACGCTTTAACTAATGAGTTTAAGATTCCTGAAACGAGTATAAACACTTTTAAAGCAAAAATTAAGAATGTTCTTTTACAGAATGCCTTTTACACATTTGACGAATATTTTAATTATTTCGACTCATTACGTAATCCGTCGCCTGTCTGTATTATGTTTTTATCTGTTTCAATTGATTGATTTATTATTATTGACGTATGCAAACATTATTGAATAAATTTCTATTCTATTCTACACTCTATGAGTGTTTATGAGGGAGTATTATTATAATTACGGCCCTGTCGACAAAGACGTCAATTGTCAATCTCACTACTTGCTTGTTCATTGGTATTTATTCAGTAAAAAAACAATGTTCATTCCCTGGATATTTTCATATAAGTAAGTTAAAAATATCCTCAATTTCAGATTTACTCCACCGATGCCGATATCGTCATTTCGATGAGTGTCGCTGTAGATACCCTCGGCCGATTTTCTGAAATACTTTAATACATTGTTCCAAACCATGAGAGACAATAATTATACGTTTGTGAAAAGATGCAAGAGATCCCCTTTTTACCTGACTTCGCCAAAAGGATGCCGACTGATATTTTACACGGATGGGTTTATTTGTACAGCCGAAGAGAATTAACTTTTTATTATTCTGGTTACTAGATAATATTGGATTGTATCGGATGTCGTTTTGTTTTTCTATGAAGAATACTTGAGTGTTCACGCATCCGGCAATACTGATAAATCGCATTTATTTTTAGATATCTTTCTGTTATGATCGAATTTTGGTCTAGATAAAATAGTGAAAAATTGTCGAATTTTCGTTCATTCTTGAGATATTTGATGTTGTTATTGAGTACTGAGCAAAAACATAACAGCATGTTTCGATAGCATATTTTCAAAACCCATCAGAAAAATTAAACCTAGCTCTCTATGGGCCTGCGACTAATGCCCAACTAATTCCTCTAATACCGGAGTAATACCTCTAATTCACCAGTAATACCTGTAATTCCCGACTAATACCAACTAATTCCTGACTAATACCTATTAATGCCCACTAATACCTTGCTAAGTTTTATATAGATTTACTATATTTCTGAGTTTTTTTACATAAACCATTGATTGATTTTATTAGAAGTCTGGAATGTTATTATTTCATGCCATTATAATGCACCAACCAATATGTTTATTATTTCTTCACAACGAAACAAAGTAGTTGATGTAATGTATTTTTTTTCATAATACGACAGTCAGAGAGTATTATACCGTCGTGCCCAGAAACTGCCTTATATCTCCGGAGCTGATGGAGATTGAAAGATAAAATGCTATTGATGCCAATAACAAAAATAAAACGTATCTCGAAAATTAAAAATTTTCGCGATCGGAAAACTCGGAAAAATTTCAGGGCTGTTTTTCGGAAAATCGAATGTTACTTGATAGGGGTCGAACAAATTTTTATTTGAGAGACGTGTTTTAATGCCCTTCAATAACCTATAGTAGTATTTCCCGTCCGATTTTCCAAATAAAATGGGCTTTTTAGAAAATCATTGCGGCTAAACCGATAAAGAAAATGAGAATTCGAAAAATGCAATCGATAGAGCTTGAACCAGAAAACAAATGTCAAAGAATCCGTTTTATTTTTTAAACGCTCGGAAAATTATGAAAAACTGATTTTTCCGAAAATCGAGGTCCTCATTTTGGAAAATATCGAATAATTGGAAAACGGCTGCAAATTTTCAAATTTCACAAGAAACCTTTTATGATCGCCTGAAGTGATTCAACATTTCTTCCATACAATCAATAAATAGTGCAGTAAATAATTCAAAAAACGGAAAAATCAATATATCTCCCGAGCTAAGAGGAATATCGAAAAAAAAAAAAAAATTCTTGCTGAAAATAGCTATTTACGAGTTTTACCTACCTTCATAATTTCGTTTCTTCGAATTCATAAACAACGCGGGAAAAAAACTAAATACCAAAAATATCGAAGACTTTTTTTATAAAAGCACCTTAAACGCGAAAACTGAAAGAGATGTCGAATAATTTTATACAAACAAATCGATTGTACTCATTCAGGTGTACTGAATGAGTTTTTGCTTTTTCAAATCCGAAAAAAGATTTTTTGGATAAATTAAAAATAGTTATCTTCAAAACCAATGCTGATTTTCAATTATTACATACCACATTTTTTGATCGCCCTTCAACGTTCTACAAAAAGTTTCAATAATTTTTTTGTCTAGTATCGATAGTCCGGGAAATATCCGAAAAAAAAACGGAAAAATTGATTACCACCAAAACTCGAAAACTGAAGGAGATAACGAAAAAAAATTCATGAGCACTTTCATTGTACTCGATCCGATGAACAAAAAATTTCATTGAACTTTTTCATTTTCTAAAAATTTTCAAGAAACACCAAAATCTTGAAAACCGAACTAGATGTCGAAAAAATGTATAAGTGGAGTTTCATTGTTCTTGATTAGATCTACAAAAAATGTAAATATCTTTTTTGTCTAATACATTTAAATTATGGACTTGGAAATATATCTCATGAAAACAACAAAAACTCGAAAATCTCGAAAACCATTCACCTGACGAAATACTTCATGGAAACATTTTCATGAAACTTGCATAAATGAACACTAAATGTCCATGACTTTTTTCTCTAATACTGATAGTTTAGGAAATAATACGAAATTTATGAAAATTTTGGAAATCTCTAAAATCTTCAAAACCATACACGTGACAAAAAACTTCATGCGAACATTTTCATGAAACTTGCATAGGTGGAAATATAACACTATACGCAAGAAAATACTGAATGAAAATTCACCTTTTTTAAATATATAAATGTAAAATGCACCAAACAACTCGTTGGGATAAACAAATTAGGCGGTATACCAAAAAATATTGCAGAATTTCTTAAACTACATAATCCTAAAAGCTTCACAGGAAACAGTTTTCACAGATATTTGGCAACTATTTTAGTCGATGCTAGCGGGACCTATTGGATTTGAAGAGACATGATGCCTGGCAATCGTCTTCAGTAGCAGACTGAAGGTTATGGTGACAATTCCTTAAAAAACACCTCACCTCATCGAGAATATCCTCTGCTATTTTACCTAATAGTAACATAACCTCGACAAATGAAAATATTACGATGGCATATGATTGGACACATCGAAATACTCCCAATATATTTAATAATTGTACAGTAACCATAAATCATTATAATGGTGCCAAAAAGTTTACTAAGCGGACATCTAAATTATATTAAATTAGTTTTGACAAATTAAGATGAAGTGTGTTCCACTTCTTTTAAATCTGCTGATATTATGCTGTGCAGGTCGCTAGTGTTTTTAATAATTCACAGTATAGTTGCGTCATCTGCAAAGAGGGTGACCATAAATCTTGGTGATGTCATTCACATACAATGAGAAAAGTATAGGTCCCAACACAGATCCTTGTGGAACTTCCAAAGTAATTTCCCTTTTTTCTGAAAGCTCCGCAGTTTTGATGATCTGATTTAACTCTGCCAGGTAAGTATCGATCCATTCGAAAGTCAATCCTCTGCATCTATAATGTTGGAGCTTTCTTAGCAGTATTTTGTAATTAACACAGTTGAATGACTTTGATAGGTTTCATAACACTGCTGCTGTCTTTTCAGCGGTATTAATCTCTGAAAAAACTTTATTCAGGAATGAGAATATTGCAACATGTGTGTTTTTATTATTCTGAAAACTGAACTGATGTCACTGATGATATTTTGCTTATTTAGGAATTCCAGTAGACGTTTTTGTACTAGTTTTTCAATCTTTTTTGCGATAGTTGGAATGAGAGAAATGCATGGAGCGGGTTCCAGTCATGAGATGAGTTGTTTCGTGGTTTTATTGAGAATCGCCCCCTATAGCGTTTCTATAAGTCTAGAGATCGATAGATAATCGGATACAAATCTCAGTCGCCCTCTTATCCATAAATATCTGAAGAGAAGGAGCAAACTTCCTAACTGTTATCACATACACATACATATACAATAAATCACGGAGTACCAGAAGCCAGTACAGAAATCCAGTTTGAAATTGGTGTTCACAAATTGATTGGAATCTTGCCAATGAAAGGACGAACAGATGCGTACCGTGAAATAACTCGGCAAGCAAGATAGGCATTTGTTTACGGTTTATTCTCTTATTCAAAAAGGATTTCGAGCGAATGTTGATACACGCAAAGCTACAGCTAACAGTTTGTACGAATCCACTTCGACATCATTTCAAAGTGGTAATTCAAATTACAAAGCCATATCGAAGAGCAAATGCCAGTTGGGCATTATAGGATACTGAAGAAGAATTGTGTGACATATCTAAGCGTAGTAGTAAGGATAGCTGACTGGTTTTTCTCTAGGAATCAATCAAGATTGTAACAAATATCAAAGGGTGGCGATGCATTCTGAACTATATCGGACACATGATGTATGAGAGAAAATTATTAATTCATTCCGGCACTGTCTTTCTATCACTCAGATTCTGGAACACTGCAGTCAAACATTATTCTAAACGTAATATCACAGTTCAAATAATCATATTCTGGTCATTAACATTCAGAAAATTGTGGTAGACTAGATAGCAGTTTGATATAATCAGAGTGACAAGAAAAAAAAGTTCAGCTGTTGGGTTCACGTTCACTATGGTAATATAAAATCTTTAGCTTTCCAAAATATTTATGGATCAAAATATTTGAAAGAAATGGAAGAAGGGTTAGATGGCATTCACCTTTTAATTATTTTCTTAGTTATATTATCAGTGAGGGTTATCACAACTGATGTCAACTCAAGACAAATACGATAAAATTCTGTATCAAAGATTTTAGGGTTGTAGTTTTCGGATCAACAAAAGACTTTTTTTCAATAAAAAGTATCCGCAAACGCTTCTCTACCGATCTCCAGGAAGGAAGGAATTAAATGTGAAAAGTTTCAAGGATAGGAATGAAAAAAATATGGACAAAAATGACCCCTTCCAACTCTAGATGACCTTTTCAACTCGAGAAATGTTGATTTTTGACAATTCTTGCAATCAATCGAAACCATCAATTCAAAGCATTCATGTACGTTCAGGCCAATCACAGCATTATTATAGTGGGAATTTTCTATCTTGAAAGTTGACGCGGGAATTTTTTGTGATATTTTGTTCTTATTATGTGACAACTGATACTTTTGATTTGACGTCTGTCATCAGCTTGCATGAAAAGTGAAAAATGATTTGAAAACGGTTTAGTACATCATCATTCGATGCAATTTTAAGAAATTTACGAAAATGTATGTAAGAATAATATTTTGAGAAACGTGTCAATTTGGAAACAATTTCAATTGATAACCTAAGGGACAGAGAGAAAGCAATAACTTTCAATCCAACAGAACAAAACAATGTTACGAAATCCTCCAGCCAAGGACAAAACATCCATAATAATTGTATATTTCAATAGAAAACAATCGTAAACGTCATTTTGCATTATTTTCAAAGCACAAACTGTTCACGAACTCTAAATTTGCAATAAGTGAATAATAAAAAAAAATCCCATATGATGCAGACTTTACACTATATAAAAGGAGTACAACGTCAAAAATTTCACGAAGACTTCTTAAAAAAATATGGGGGAAAATGACACCTTTCCACTCCAGATGGACTCTTCAACTCGGAAACGGTTGATGATAGAGCAATTATGCGAATGCCAATCGATTCAGAACGATCAAATTAGTATAATCTGTAAATTTAGAGTCAAACGATGTAAAACAAAATCATTCGAAAACTGTGAAAAATGCAAAATCGGCAGTTTCACTTGCATTCCGCACTATATACACAACATTTCATGCAGATTCCGAATATATATGATCTGTTTGTTGTGTCTAGAACACGTGAATCCATACAACCAGTATAATAGAACTACGTCAAAACTATTGAATAAACACACTTCAATAATCTATTTCCGCTTTTAACTGCATTTTCCCTCTGTGTGTATGTATTCTCTTATTTTAAAATTATATAGTAGTAATGTAAGTAGGTAGGTATTTTTTAATATTTTATATATTCTTGATGTCTGTATTGTATTAAACTCTGCACAAGTTTCCAATCCATGTTTATCGGAAATTTTGATTTTAATTTATTCAATGTTTATTCTAAATGACAATGAACAATTCCTTTACAAAAATGTGGTTTATTCCCGATGTTCCCCCCTTGATTTTTGAAATATCGTCCGTGATTATTTAGACACAGTGTTCCCAATCGATGGATTGGCAGAACAGGTCCAATTGATTGGCCCCGGCGATCCCCAGATTGCAACCAACTGGACTTTTTTTGATGGGATCATGTAAAAGGCCAAGTTTATGGTGCAGAACCAGTGCCTTATATCGAAGTTTTCACTGAATGAATTATGGATGCCTTACAAACCTAAACACGCATTCTTAGAATTTTTAAACGCGTAAGGCATTCTATGAGAAGAAGAATGAAGGTTTGTAACGCAGAAGGAGAAGGGCATTTCCAGCTTCTTTTTAACAAAAGTCAAAGGTTGTTGTTCCTAATTTTTTAGGTAATATTTAGGGATCAAAAGCCAAATAAGTAGGTAACGATTTTTATTTCGTTAAACCTTTTAACTACATGTAACAAATTACAAAAAAATATTTAAATTAAACAGATTGCAGATGCGTAAAAATTACAAGAAGCGAAAAGGTTTATACACAAAACAAAAAATTCATTTCGTATTGCAGAATCCACCAGCGGGCGCACCACAAAAATGTTAATGGGACGAAAAAGGGGTTTACCCCTGATTAATATCTCCCTGTAGATTCTTGCAACCACTCGGCATGCTAGTTGATGTAGAAACTAAAACGTAACCTTCGTTTCAAATTTGATCTTAATATCTCAAAAACTAAAAGGACTATGAAAAAAAAAATATTAAAAAATCTTGAAACTTCAACGGTCCTAAAATCTTGTTATTGAATTTTGAAACACCATTCACATATGTTCGGATGTATAATCGGAGAGTCATATTATCTATCACCCTGTACATTCAAAATAATTCAAGTGCATGCGCTGCTGGCGCACGTTCCATATAGAGTAGCAACTCACCGAATAAAACATTTTTATGAAATTCAACCTTGAAATGTTCGTGTGTTTCGGAATTACAATACCATTACATATTATTTTGAAGTAATGTAAGAGGAAATGGATAACAGCATCATGATTTGATATTTAATTCGCCGTAAAAATTCCGACCAGCATTCAGATATAATAATGAAATACGTAGCATGGGAATTTCACATTATCTTTTTGGCGTATCATTCATTGTCGAATTGAAGCGCTTCATGACAGTCAAAACTTCCATCCGGTGGATGTTCTCTGAAAATTCAATCTAATTTCCACTTGTAGGTATGGGAAAACTATCATAGTTTGTATTCAGAGTCCTGAGGAAGGAAATTAATACAAAGATGTTGATGTATCGTTTGTATCAAGAGGGGAAACTGATATTTTGAGATGGAGGAAGAGAACAATTCCCCCAATAATTTTCATAGTTTCCAATTTTCGTTTAGGATATGAAATGTAGGTACAATGAGAATTGATCGCCCTAGATAAATTATCAAAAAACAACAGTCTTCATTCAATTGAAGATGTCACTTTTCATTTTTAAGAGCAACAGTGACTTCAAACGGTTCGTTTGCATCTGTGATCTCCTTTTGTAATAAATTTCAAGGTATTGAGACAACATTCATTAAATAAAAACACATTGACTCAATCCAAAGCTGTTTTTGAAGATTTCTTCAGTTCCTCTATAATTTTGATTATATCATTCATGGATGACACTGCTCTTCATACACATACGTCAACAAATACTTCTAATTCACACAGGAAATAGTGGTTTGGTAAAATTAATGGACTCGTCGCCATTAATTATTGAGAAGTATCAGTGGAAAACGTGGGGAGTCTGTTACATTTTGTATTTGATATAATATCTATGAATCATCTGCAGATAGGAGCAAATCGCTATATTGTAAACAGTTGCATATGCCATTTCCGTAGATAAGAAAGAGTATCGGTCCCACATGGAAACCCTAGGGTACTCCGAATGTTACAACATAGGGAGGCATTTTGTAACGGTTTATTGTTATCATGTGTATCATGTTGTAAAGATAACACGTAATTCATCCGAGCAAATCTCGTATAAACCGATTTTCGGCAGTTTCGATATGATAATGATACGACTGATTCTATATAGAATGCTTTTCTGGACTAGTGTAATAATATCACCAAGTGGACACAACAGCATCAAAAATAAACTCTGATATCGTTTTTAACACGAATATTTATATAATTTGAAATGAGTTTATAAATAAAAACATATATTTCAAAAGCTTGTTTATTTATAGAAACATGATAGGAAGTATGAAACCAGTTTTGTTATTCTGAATCGACTGGAGTTCGCAGAGTTGCTCTTCAACCGTTCAACGAGTTGAAAAGTTCACCTGCAGTTGAGAGGAGTAATCTTTTTCAATAGCTCGTCGAGATACATTTGAGGGAACCGGACAATTTTTTGAGAGATAAAAAAATAAAAAAAATCGAAAATTTGGTTTCTTGCAATATCGAATAATGCAATACTTAACTTTAATCGTCTATGAATCTCTCAAAAAAACGAAATCAGCTCGTATTTTTCAATAATAATGCCATTTTACTTAGAAAACGTTGATTTTGTGAAGAGGTGCATTTTTTACGAAGGCGTAGAAGGGTCAACAACAAAATATTTTTCAAAACATTCAGAAATGCCAGTTCAAAGTGACAATTGTCACTTTGAAGTGGCAATTGTCACTTCGATCTGGCAACTGTCTTTTTTAAGTGGCACAACTCCATGTAAAAAATATTGTTTTTCAGTCAAATTCAAAGTGAAAATTGCCAGTTTGAAGTGACAATTGTCAGATCAAAGTGACAATTGTCAGATCAAAGTGACAATTGCCAGTTCAATGTGACAATTGCCAGTTCAAAGTGACAATTGCCACTTCAAAGTGACACTTGCCAGTTCAAAGTGACAATTGCCAGTTCAAAGTGACAATTGCCAGTTCAAAGTGACAATTGCCACTTTAAAGTGACAATTGTCAGATCAAAGTGACAATTGTCAGATCAAAGTGGCAATTCCAACTAATTTAAAAAATATTTTGTTGTTGGCCCTTCTACGCCTTCGTAATTTTTTGACTAAAAATGGAAAATATAAATTTTCAAAAATATCGTACCTACCTAGGGAGAAATTTTTTACGTTTGATTTAAATGATGACCTTGTGTCTGAGCATATGCAAATCATATATTTTTAAAATCAGCATGACATTTTACGTATATAGTTTGAATTTCATGTGAATCGAATGATTTTGTATTATTCAAGATTTTAGGGACTTCAAATTCATGATGTATTCTAATTTCACCATTCTGAATCGATTGGCGTTCACAGAATTACTGTATCTTAAAGAGTTTGCGAGTTGAAAACTTCACCTGGAGTTGTGAGGGTAAATTCATTTGCTGCCAGATTTTTTTATAGTTCGGAATCAGCTCGTCGAGACACATTTGAGGAAACCTGGCGCTTTTTTTAAATAACAAATACATATTTTTGGAGCTTTCTACTTCCATGTTTCTGATTTTTTTTTTTTTTTTTCAGTTCACTATTCTTTCCACGTACTCTTTTATGTTTTATTATTTCGTTTCCATGAGTTCATCAGAAATGAATGAATATTCTTCAGGTCCTGCACTTAACAAATATTGACTTTTAATCAAGTGACCACCAAACTAATGCTATATTATGAAATATATATTTTTAGATGAAATGAATATTCCTGACTTTTAATAAATTGAATTGTAGTAATTGCCGGTGGCATAGTTGGGGTAAGGCTTGGGGGCCTAAGTCCTTCCCCAAAATCATTCAAAGTTTCCACGATTTGGCAATTCAAATTGCAAAAGGTTATTATGTTTTATACTTCTTATACTAGCCCCCCCCCCCCAAAGAAAAAATCTGGCTACGCTACTGGTAATTGCCCTACTAATGCTTTTCATTTTTGTTTCGATTTATTTTGATTATATAGCGTTGTGTGTATAGAAAATGTGCTTGTTTTCAACTTTTATTGATGTTTATTATCCTTCCATTTTGTCAACAAGAGTTATCATTCTTCGGAAAATAAGGTGATTTTGATTTGTTTTGAATGATAGAGGTCCTTTTCTACCGAAACACCAAGATGAAGGCTGCTGAGGTGCCGCATGTTATTCTTGCAGTCAGCGACCCCCTTCCTTAGCCCTCTTTACTCATATATCCGTTAATAAATGACCAGAAGAGTTCATAAACTCAGACCAGGAGATTTTAAACGCAGCATGGATTTTTACCAGTGGTTCGTGGAAAATTGCAACCAAGAGCGTGATTTTTCGTTGAATTGTATTTGGACAGACGAAGCTTATGTGAGCAGTGCCGGCATTTTCAACCGCTACAATTCGTATACTTGGATTGGAATAAAGGAAGATTTGGATTTAATGTGTGGGCAGGTGTTTTCGTTTCATGTTTTCGTTTGGGGTAAATTTTTGTAGATATGATTATCGGCTAATTTTCAATTACCACATTTAATCCTAGTAAAATAGGAAAAACGATGCAGAGAAACCAAAATAGTCCTAAATTCGATACTCACAATTTTGTTGTTATGCTTAGCACGGCAGAATGGTCCCCAACTTTTTGTCTTCAAATTTTGGTAATATTTGGATAGCCAACTAAGGACCCAACCGTTGGCCGGCCAGTTCACCGGACCTAACGCCTATGGACTTTTTCCTCTGGGAAAGGTTGAAAGAGCTTATTTTTAAATTGCCGACCAATTCTGGATACGAATCAAAGTTTTGCTTCTCTCACTCCTATTGAACTAATTCATTCGGCAAAAAACGTTTAGAAAAGGTGTCGCCTGTGTGTAAGAGAAGTTGGTAGACATTTTGAACAACTTCTCTGAAGGAAAATATTTCATTCTTTGTTCTTTATCATTATTATTATTATTGTTGGAGTTTCATTTATTAGCAGTCAATATAGTATAAATTGTTATTAGTATTATTTAAACTATGAGTTTCAATAACTGTTGTGAGTAGCTTTCTCAACATTTGATAGTGCGTTTTGAAGTCTACATGAAAAAAACTAAAAGCTCTGTATTTCTAAGATTACTCTAGCAAAACATCAAGTGTGCTACATTTTTGGAAAGATAATTTTATTCTCTATTGAAATATACTGGAAAATACAGGGTGTTTTGTTTATAGAAATGTTTTACCATCAATAACTATGGATATCTTATTTGAGAAAATAAGTTGCACCATTGAATATTACGTAAAAAAGTGCTCTGTAAATATTTGTATAGAAACAAGAAATTTTTGACTGGAAAAAAGTTACAGCAACTTTTCGAAAATGCACATTTCGAAAAACATGCTCTAACTCAGAAACGATAATATGTATTGATATGTGGTTTTCACCATTAATTTTGTAGACCCCCAGACAGAGCTATCAGTTTTTTAAAAGTGTCCAATTTGTCTCACTCTGTACAACATCAAGACAATTGTAGTTCTCAACTGTTGGAAAACTAACAATTCTGATGGAGAAGTTTCCATTTTTTCAACTGTTTGAACGTCTACAAAAAAATCAGGAACTGAAAATTCAACTCAAACACATTATATGAATGAAGATGATTGGCCTGAATGGCATTCCACGACCCGATCCATCCCACTAAAAAACCGTCCAGCTACCTCTGTATCCGCTGCATAGATAATCGACATTTTTTTTGTCCGGGTATTCTTCCACGACAAAACAGATAACTGAGACGTTGGTATGTACATTTTTGTGAAATTATGAATGCATCAAAACTAAATCATTTCCATTCGTAACGGTAAGACGTATTACATGATGCCGAGCATCAAGTAGGCATTTTACAGAATCTCAACGATGACTATCGCACAATCACGATTCGTACGAATTGTTGTTGAGGAGCTCTTTTGAAAAAACAGTCACGGATTCCGTTAAAATAAACAGTAATAGTCGTATTATATTTCGTTGTAGATTGGAGCGTGAACTATTTTTAGCGATTTCCGAGGCAATTTCAACAAACAATTGAACGAAATAGTAACTGATGAATGAAAATGATAGTGCATTTTGAAAAAAGCCATGAGAGCGTTGCTTTGAATACCAGGCTAACAATTTTCTTCAGTTGTAGTATGTACTTCGGTTGTGTTATTTTCGTTTAATACTGGATTTTACTTCAAAATTTGACAGAGGGAAAATGTTCACATTAGCAACCGCACAGTTTTAAAATTCTATTCTCAACCGAGTTCTTTTTGCACAAAATATTTGGAACACAAAACCCAACCAGAAGAAAAGGTATCAAAAGTTTTTATCCACAAAAATTAATGACATAATTGTAAATTGTGAATTATTATACATCATTGTGACACCCAAAGGAGATTATCGTCACTGTTAGTTATTAAACTATTTGATTTCTTCAAACTCTGTCGTTCCTATTCCATGCTTTCGATATTGTTTGTTCCTATGACGAGATCCCAATGTTTCCATCACTCCATCACTCAAAAAGAGGTTCCTATCCACTCACCAAAAAAAGAGAAAGGTCGCGTTAAAAACTCCACCAAATTCACAGACAGTACTCAACAGATGTAAGTGATCTTGAAAAACTAGGTCCCCACGGTATCCACTTAACAAAAAAAGGAGGAACTGGAAATTCAACCAAATTTACAGACAGTATTCAGCAGAGGCTAGTGGTGGATACCGTCACCACTGAACAAAAATTCACAGACAGGTACTCAGCAGATGCCACTGATCTGGAAACAGGAGGATTCTGTGGTCTCCACTCAAAAAAAAAGAAGCACATCATATTCCACCAAATTTATAGGCAGAATTCATTAGAGGCCACTGATTTCTAATAACGAGGACCACGAGGTCTCCTCTCAACAAAAAGGGAAGAACTGGAAACTTCTGCAAATATACAGGCAGTATCTACTCAGCAAAGGCCACTTGTGGACTTCGAACAACGAGGTTCCCGTGGTTTCCACTCAATTTAAACAAGAAGGCACATCAAATTCCACTGAATTTATAGGCAGTACTCAGCAAATGTCACTGATTTCAAAACACGAGGTCCCTGTGGTCTCCACTCAATGAAAAAAAGAGGCACAGCAAATTCCACCAAATTAATAGGCAGTACTCATTAGAAGCCACTGATTTCTAATAACGAGGACAACAAGGTCTCCACTCAACAAAACGGGATGAACTGGAGATTTCATAAAAGTTACAGACAGTATCTACTCATCAAAGGCCACTTGTGGATCTCGAACAAAGAGGTTCCCGTGGTCTCCACTCAATTGAAACAAGAAGGTACAGCAAATTCCACTGAATTCATAGGCAGTTCTCAACAGAAGTCACTGATTTCGAACAACAAGGTCCCCGTGGTCTCTACTCAACAAAATGAGGAAGAAGTAACAGGCAGTACTCAGCAGAGATCGCAAGTGGATCCCGAACAACAAGGTCCTCGTGGTCTCCACTCAACAAACTACTGGAGAGACCGCAACTTCCATCAAATTCACAGGCAGTACTCAGTAGAGGCCACACATCTCGAATAAGATGGATCCCGCGGTCTGCACATAACAATAACCTGAAGGCACTGCAAGTTCCATCAAATTCATAGGCAGTACTCAGGCCACTGATCTCGAATAACAAGATTTCTGTGATCTTCATTATAGTAATCACTAGAGGCACTGCAAATTTCACTGAAATCACAGACAGTACTCAGTAGAGATCACTGATGTCGAGTAAGATGGATCTCGCGATCTGCACAAATTCGATCAAATTCATAGACAGTACTCAGCTGAGGCTACTGACCTCTAAAAACAAGGTTCCTCTGGTCTTCACTATACAAAACCCTGGAGGCACTGCTAATTCCACCAAATTCACGATAGTACTCAGCAGATGCCACTGATTTAAAACAACAAGGTCCCCGTGGTCTACCAAAAACAGGAGGCACTACAAATATATGGCAGTACTCAGCAGATGCCACTGATATTGGTCTGCACTGCACAGGCAATTTGATAATTTGACTGACTGTAAAGCTTTCTAACCATCTCAACGAAACTGACTATCATAACTGAGCATCAAAAATCAAGAGTTTGCTCACCTCAGTCCTTAAAATTCAGTTTTACGGCATACAGTCCGACTGAAACAAAAAATCAGCGTAACCAGTTCCATCTATTGCAACCGAGAGCTTCGTGCTTTCTGGGAATCGAGTTTCCGCTAAATCAAATCGATTACCCTGGCATTTTCATTCGATTAATTGATAATTGTCAAATTGAAGTCATTTGGACACCCCGCGGCCGTCATCAAGTAGCCATCACAATTTTGAAAAGCACCTCATCAGGAGGTATTAACATTTTTGAAGAGTGCACATGCGTTCCTCCATTTCTACCTAGCTATTACCGGTAATCATAAACCAGTATTTATTTTTTTTCTACCGGTAAACCGTCATCGCCATTCGAAAATCTTCGTTCTTCGACATTCAGTTTTTAATGCTGCCGTATCTATAGCTGGCAGTATAATGGTTCCCGTATAATTTCCTCCTGAAGTTACATAATAATCCTTCGAGATGAAATGAACGAAATTATGAGATATGTACGGTTCCTTTGACGGAATTTTATTACTCATTATTTTCCAGGAGAGTATAGATAGGTACGGGAAATATGGCTGTGGTATGACACCTAATCGGTCTCAACGTACTTTCGAAGAATTATTTGAGATACCTTATAAGAAATCCAGAAACTACCCAATAAAAATAGGAGGGTGCAGGTAATTCTACTCCACAAGTCAAACGCTTAAAAATATTCATGTCCTAATTTCTGGAATTCAGTGAAAGTAGTGGTTAAACTTGCTACTAAAGCCCTGGGAAACAAAATGTTTTCTCTGTAACGATGGCTTTATTTCCTGAACACTGGGCGTTACCATTTTCGAAGCTAATTTGCCAAGTTGCCACCTTTTTCCTGTCTAAAATCCAAGGACCTCGGAGTTTTTTCTGATGCTGAACTCCATACGCTGGAACAGTTTTTATGAATGAATTGGTCAGTTGCTTCTCTCAAGCGAAAGTATCTGATAATATTTGTTTGTTATTTAAATAAAAATGCATTTTTAATTTTCAGTTTAATTTTTCTTGAACCAAATTTAAAGTCAATTCCGCCTCAACTGATAGATTTCATAGGGTTTTTACGGAACCTCTGCAGTTTCTAGTGGAAAATGTTCCCAAATTTGCTCTGCTCATTGAAAAATTTTTGTCTGTTGATATTTCCATTTAAAATTCTCGAAGTATACTAATTTCATCATTCTGAATCGATTAGTGTTCCTAGAATTGCTCAAGCTCCAACCGTTCTAGACTTGTTTTTGAACATGTATATCAAATTTGTGGTCAATTCCGAGTTAACCAAAGACTTCATAGGCTTCTTAGGGAATCTCTAGAGTTTCAAATGGAAAATGCTCCAAAATTTGCTCTGTTCATTGAAATATTTTTGTCTATTGATATTTCCTTTTTAAATTCACGGGGTATACTAATTTCATCATTCTGAATCGATTCTGACCCACCACAAACCGCGCCAACTCGAATCCTATTTTTGGGATCACTTCAAATTATTTAAAATCCGACCGCAATCCCCTGATGACCCGACAATGACCTCTGGTGATAATAAATTGTTATTCGGTTGGAAATAAATGTATTCTGACCCACAACAGATCGCGCCAACTCGAATCCAATTTTTTTGATCATTTCAAAATATTTGAAATCGGACCGCACTCCCCTGGTGACCCGACAATGACCTCCGATGATGAGAATTTGTTATTTGGGTGAAAATGAATGTATTCTGACCCACAACAGATCGCGTCAACCCGTATCATATTTTTGAGATCACTTTAAAATATTTCAAATTCGACCGAACTCCCCTGATAACCCGACAATGGCAAAGTTGTTGGTTGGATAAAAGTGAATGTATTCCGACCCACCACAAATCGCGCCAACTCGAATCCTATTTTGGAGATCATAAATAACTCTTTTCCACTCAAATTCAATTTTTTTTGAACATGCACACCAAATTTGAAGTCGATTCCGAGTTTACTAAAGACTTCATAGGCTTTTTACGGAATCTTCACAAAATTTGCTTTTTTCATTGAAGTATTTTTTCCGTTAATATTTTTATTTCAAAATCACAGAGAATACTGATTTAATGATCCTGAATCGATAAGTGTTCTCGAAACCGTTCTCGAGTTTGAAATATCATATGGAGTTGAGAGGGAGGATTTCCTCCCAAAACATTTTCAATATTCATTTTGTGCCCATATTCGTGAAATTCAATCTTCTTGAATAAGCACACCAAATTCAAAGTCGATTCCACACAAATATACTAAACACTTCCGTATTCTCAGCCCATCCAAATCCCATCCATTTGTTTGGTAAAAAAATGAGGCTGGGAGTATCCTTGAAATAATTTTGATAAAAATGTCAACCGTCTCAACAATTCTCAGTTTAGTTTCTGCACATTAAGACTTATTTTTTCATTATTTACATTACACCTGTGAAATTTTGTCATTCAGTGAAGTTACTAATTCTAATTACACCAATTAATATCGGTAAAATGGGCGAAATGAACTCAATTAATTTGTATTCCTAAATGATCCAATTATTATAATTACCAATAAACAAGTTGTATAACTGATTAAAAATAAATACATACGTGAACGTTTTGATAAAAATGTTTCACGAACGCCACGCGTTGAGGACTGGTGTCAGGATAGAAAAGTTCGAAATAATTTCAACCTTTATTCTACTGACTTGTTGATTTTCTGGCAACAATAAAAGACGAATGATAGCAACTTACTATTTTCAAGTAGGTAGGTATACCGTTTAATGCTCTTTTATTATCCACTAATTCGAAACCTTGCAATGAAGAGCTGCACTTTCTATTTTTGAATTCTCGAGCATTGGATTCTTTTATAATAAGTTATACGTACTGTTTCTGAAGTTTTCTTTCATTTTGTAAAGTTCAACTTTTCAATATATTCCTTCAAAATTTACGAAACTTCTATTGCTGCAAATTAATGTTTATATCAAAATTTCATATTTATTTCATCATCATCGTTATTTGGTTTTTCTCGAAACTGATTTGGCCATTTCATTACTTCTGAGATATTTCCACTGGCAACTTTGAGTAGTGGTAGCAAAAACTACTGTAATTTGAATACTCTGTTTCAGTTGATACGTCTAGAAGAATACTTCGACCACGCCACTGAAGATGACTGCCGCAGTTGCAGTCGAAACGTTTGGAGATTTAAACCAAAGAAGACCACGGCAAAACCCGGAAACCAACCAAAATACTCTGAACTATGTTCCACTAATTCATTTAGCCTTGTAAAATTTATTTTAACCAAATACACTAATTTACGTCACTAGAGCAAATCCAACTATGTATAGACTGTTTGCTAACTGTATTGAACTCAGCTTCAGACTGTTACTGAAACTACAATCTCTGGCCAAAGGCTTTGTATTCATACCCGCAGTAGTAATCTTCTTTTGAAACATTCCAGATACACCAAGAGAGGACGAGAGAGGTCGCTGTTACTTAGAAGAAGAAGAAGCATCAATGACTCGCCTGGATGGCATCTAATCCGCTCCAGAATGGTTATAATACAATAATCAGTATCTTCTCTTGGTCACCTGCTCAACTCGTTGAAAGCCAGTGGTTGAAATGGTGTACCACTGGGAATTTTGGCTATGTGCACGATGGTACATGGTGGTACCAAAAAGTTACAAACCATTATTTTATGATTTGTCTACTGTCAATCCCATCAAGCAAATGTCTAAGTAACATGTGAATGTGGACGTCAGTCTATTAAGAATACTGAAATTTGTGTAATCTGTGAAATACAAGTTGGACGGCAAAAGAAAATTACTAGTAAAGTCCTAAAAATCATATATGTACCAAAAATTTCTTGCTGATTCCGAAAATATATGATTTATCATATAAACAGAATGAATTTCAAAAATTCACGAATAGGAGAAGAAAAAGATAAATATATATATATATACTTCTTTCAAGTCCAGAAGAACTTTTCAACTGGAGAACGGTTAAAGATAGAGCAATTATGCGAACGCCAATCGATTCAGAATGATGAAATTAGTATAAATTATTAAGAATCAATTAAACGAGTTGTACAAGACAAGTTCAACAATAGCTCAATTGCTAGGAATTAGCTAATGAAATTTCTAGTTCCTTAGCAACTGAATTCGGTCCACTTGAACTGTTGGTGAACTTGTTTTGTACAACTCGCCCTTACTCGAAAAAAGTCCTAAAAATCCTGAAAAATACCAAATCATCAGAACCACTTGAAGTTTGTACCATATACGCAAGACTCATGCTGATTCCGAAATCATTTAATTTGTGTATGCTCAGATATCAGGTTTAGAAACCAAAAATTTAAAATGACAAAAATGTCTGTGTTTCAAATTATTACAGGAAAACAAATTTTTGGTAAGTCCTCCTAAATATCCAAATTATTATACACGTCGAAGTATAGTAGATCGTGGCAGGTAAAAAAAATTTTCAAAAAAATCCATTATTACAGAGCTCCGAAAATGTATTGAATACAGTTCGAAACGTTGACAATAAAAACAATAGTTTTTTTCAGATTTTACGGATCCCCATCCTAACCAAACCTCCAGAAAAGTCAAAAATTCTTCACGCGTTAAAATTTCCAATTTTTTTCAATTTCTCAAATAATCGCAAACGCCCCTCAATTGTATGAAAAAAAAATTGGCCGGAAATGGTCCCTCTTAATTCCATATAAACTTTCAACTCGCAATAAAAGAAACATTAATGAATATTGATTACAAAAAAATTGGTTGACTGAATAATGAAATACCTAGTTAGTTTCATGTATTAGGACTCAATGAAAAAATTTGCATACCATCATAAAGTTTTAGGGAATACAAATTCACCGATTATACCTATAGAAATATAAGAAGAATTGTATCGACAATTGGAAGGTCGATTCTTTGAAATTGAAGGAATTTTATTAAGTATTTTATTGCGTAGGTCACGTTGCTAAATTATGAGACTTTTGTGACAGCCAACATTTTTCGATTTATCGTAATTAACCAATTTAAGACCAATATAAAATAGCTACTGGAATTTCTTGAAGATACCTACTATAGACTACTACTATTTTGCACTATGGAATATTCCACAATGTAGGTTTATACGTGGTGTAGTTAATTATAACTGGAGAGGGAGCAATGCATTTAAATTAGTAATTAATGATTAGAAAAAACCAAAATACCAGTTCTATGCGTCAGAACTGTGATTATTATACTCGTTTTGCTCGATTCAGCATTCAGCTGAACCAGGAACAGACTAGAACCTAGAACAGACCTTGAAAAAATTGATCGATCTCGCCGCGATATATCACTTAAAAAGTAACATCATGACTTTATCAAAATATTGTGCTCTCTTCGGTTTTACACGAAGTCCCCACATACACAAACTCATCACTTATGCAAATGCATGCAAATTCATTCAACATACGAACCGCACAATGGCCAAATATAGAAAAACCGAAAATAAAGTAGTTCAGAAGTGATATGAGAAATTTAAATTACAGATATAAATATAAACGACTTTGGTAATGTTTTCGTCGGGCTTGAGGTATCAATTTGGCGATATACAGTGTGTGTAGTTTGCGTCAAGGTGTTTCACGTTGAACATATAAAGATACTACTGGAGTGACTTCAAAATGTTAACATGACGATTTTCTTGGATTTTTGCGAGTATATCGAATGCATCAGTTCTGTTCAAATTTCTACACCTTTCAAAACCAGAGAGTGGAGTGTTATGAGGACTATTTCACTCATCTTAAAATTCCAAATACAACTCGTGTTATCGCGATAACACCAGCTGTCTTTTAATTCTGAATGGAGGATCAGCTTCGGTATTTTCAACGACGTCACCATGGCAACACCAAGTTTGGCAGTTCTATCAATATTAATTGTACCTGATTGAGTCAAAATGAGTCGCTTCGGTGCAAATTCAAATGAAATTATGAAACGAAACATTATAATATTGACGATTTTAATAATTTGTTTATGACTGTTATACATTGTTCGTATTTATATTAATGAAGAAACTTTATTCGTGAATTAATAGTCTAATAAAATTCAACTCGTGATTGAATTTATCTCATAAGTCTGTCTTTTATTTCTGAACTCAACTGAATTGTTTTGAGAAAACACCACTCGTCCTGCAGACTCGTGATGTTTTCACGAAACAATTCAGTTTCGTTCAGAAATAAATCGACAGACTTATCGCAAAAATTCTAACACTCGTGGTATCACTCCTGAAAATTTCACTCATGTGTTAAAATGTTCATTAAAGATAATCCACCTACTATCCACCTACTATCCACCTACTATCCACCTACTATCCACCTACTATCTATCTACCTACTATGTGGATATCAGTAGTAATATCCCGACAAAATGCAAAACTTTCGAAAAATTCTTTCGCCTTGCTGACACGAAAATTTATGAAAATAGAGCAATTTTGCGAACACCAATCGATTCAAAATGTTGAAAATAGTATACCATGTGTATTCGAAATAGGAATATCAATGCCCACAAACTTAAATTGTTGCTTCAGCAAACCGAAAGCCATTTTCCATAAGGCGAGGTATTTGTATTTTGCGACCAAAAATCTGCAACATAACCCTTTTCGTCATCGAGGAAACAGGGCTGTAAATTATTGTAATTTGTGATGATTTATAACGCAAAAAATGAACGTCATCGTCAATTACATCAAAGGTAGAATATCGCATTCCCCCAATCCAAATCCGGCCGCGCCGATATCCAGCAACAGATGCATCTCGCGGTCTTGACAATGGCCGTGCGCAACCACCAGTCGTACGTACGTACCATCGCCGTCGTATACACATACCTAGGTGGAAGATGGCCAGCCGAGCCGTTCCGCATGGCTGTGCTAGCGTCCGGGAAACGCACAGAGTTGTCAGCCCGTGAAGCGGCTGCTGTTGTCCCCCGTTACCGCCCCGACCGCCGTTCCGCTTCGGTGCACGTTTCAGATCCGCATGGCCAGACAGATTATTAAGGACCTCTCACACGTTAGCAAAGGTGAGAAATGCAAATAATAATGCAACTCTGGAGGCTGTGCATAGGATGATCTCTCTGATGCTAATTTTTACACCTTACTACAGCTACAGCTACAGCTAAAAAGGCGGTCTGGTTTGAGGGACACCGGGTGCACTTTTTGAATCTCCATGTCATCTCTCCCATGGGTCAGTGCCTGGCATAGATCTGACTGAAATTAAAAAAATATACCTAATTCAGACTAGTATTCAGTGGAATCTGGTGCTCCACAAGGCTCGGTGCTGGGGCCCTGTCTTTTCTTAATATATGTAAATTTGTTAAATTTGTTTTTACGAATCACCCAGGTTTTCGGAGAAAACCCCTCAAAAGCAGAGCTTGTGCGAGCAAGTGAGATCCGGGACCTACAGTTTAAATAAAAGTGGAATCCGAACCACTTTAGCTCAGTGGCAGGCTGTCCCGGGGATCGAACCCGGGCCGTCTGGGTGGGAGCAAATACTCTAGCACCACGACCAACTTCACTTCTTTCTGAAAAATTCGTGTTTTACAATGAATGTAGATGATTTATCCTTTATTATCTCGAATCCATCAACAACTGACAATGATACAGACATTACAAATTTATTACAAAACACACGTCAGTGGTTTAGAGACACCCGTTGTTTTTCAATATTGGAAAAACTCAATTAGCGACATTTTGTAACCAACAAAAAGTATGTCAACTCCTTAATATATTTATCTACAACTGTTCGAGATAATGTAGAGGCGACACATTTTTTAGGAGGTAAGATTGAAATGCATCATCCGATGAATTGCTGGTGTGAACTAATAATACACTCATTCTTGCAGAAACATTTTTATTCAGCTTAGGATATTATCTGATAACTCTCACTTTATTGTGAAATGAATACGGAGTACCCTTCTCTCTAAGAGTTTCCACCAAGTGGAAAAATAAAGGCAAACATCTGTCAGAAAACAACTACTTCCCTTGCTACTACCACGACGGAATATGAACTACATTTGACATATATTTGTGCAACGTTCTTCCAAGAAGACCCAATTGCAAGTGCTTGTCTTGTAGTAAAACAGAAGATTATCCTTCATTTGGCTGGGAATGACCACCTGCAGCCATGCATGTATCGAGTTTCGAGGTTTATGGTCGCTCATCAGTGACAGGGTAGGTCGGACAACATTATAGTTGTCCTGTCCTGCCAAATGAATAATAATCAACCATTTAGAGAGAAGCTTAGAGAGAAGGATACTCCGTATTCATTTTATATTGTTGATACCTCTCTGGCACATTATTTTCGAACTTGTTTCAAAATATTACAGTCTTACTTAATTGTATATATTGGAAATGTCTTTATACGTTCTCAGCTTCAAACTGAATAAAGATATTCGTTTAAATTTGATGTGCATTTCTAAAAAAGTTCGAATTTTGAATGGATACAAAGATGATTGAAGGGAAATGAAACCTTTCAACTGAATATGAAATTTTGAACCCAAGAACGGTTGAAGATAGAGCAATTCTGCGAACTCCAATCAATTCAGAATGATGAAATTAGTATACTCTATGAATCTAATGTAGCTCGGCAAGAGCATAATAACTCGTAAAAAGTCGTAAAAATTATGAAAAGTATGTGAATTTGAAATAGAAATATCATCAGACAAAACTTTTTGAATTGTCGCATTAGCGAATATTCGAAATATTCAACTCAAAATTGCAGAGGTTCAGGAAAAAGCTATGAAATCTTTAATTTTAGTAATGTACACATTATGTGGTGAACTTCTTCTGGCAACAACTCGTAGATGTAGGTTTGCTTAGTGTTATATTCAAGCAGCAGTATACAGGAAGTCCCATATAAAACTCCGCTGGAAAGTATAAGGGAAATGAAAGATAATATCGATATTTCCTGAAAGCAGATGATATCGATGCCAAAGGGTACGTAGATATCCATCATAAGAACTGAGACAAAGCGAACATCTAGAGGATATACGGACAAATTCTACAGTATGTTCAAAAAAATCAAAAAATTGCTTGAGGCAGATTTCACGAGTTTTTGAGAAAAAATAAAGGGACGGAATTCTGTTTATTCTGCAAAGGTGAATATTTGAATAATGACAACTTTTTAGGCAATTTTCTCTTCATCGAATAGGCAACAATTACTACTAACGGTACAATATTCACTCAGAATTCCAGGAACTGGGCAAGGTAGAATCAACACTAGGTGAAAAATGCAAAAAGACAGTAGATTTTCACGAAAAGTCTGGGTAGGAATATTCAAAAGCCGTATAGTAGGTATGTGCAGCGCCATTCCACTGACCTCACCCTAAACAAATACTCCACAACCAAGCTCCTCATTGCTCTCAAAGAAAAGTCTATGCAAGCTGCGATATCCAAACCCCTCGAAAAATGAAAACACCCTATATGTAAGATATAGGTACGATAATTCACTGCATATAGGCAAGAAATTATTCAGTGTCAGGTCTATGGTGTAAACAGAACTTAACATTCAAGTGCTATTACTGTCTAGTAGTAAACAATTGCACGGTGATGGTACCGAAAGGTAGGCACGCCACTGATAACACACACCGGAAAACGTAACAGGTTGCACGAAAACAAGCTTGTACAGGAATACGGGGTTATTCGTGAGTTCCGTGGATGTGTATTAATTGCTGTAGTTGTGTAGTTATAGAAGTAGAAAGAGGAATCATCGATCCCAGTTTAATGATTTCATAGTTTTATTCCCTTTGTATAGTGAACTTTGTATCTGATCATATACAAATTATATATTTTTGGAATCAGCATGAAATTTTGAGAAAATAGTGCGAGTTCAAGTGAATCCGATGATTTTGTATTTTTCGTGATTTTTAGGGGTCTACCCCTTGGGACTTTTTCACAGTAATCCTTTTCTTCTGCCTATCAAATTGGAATTGACGGAATTTACTAATTTCATCATTCTGAATCGATTGGCGTTCGCAGATTTGCTCTATCTTCACCCGTTCTCGACTTGAAAAGTTCAATTAGAGTTGAAAGGTATTGTTTACCTCCAAAAACATATTTTATTAACTTTTCTACTTCTACTCGTTGAGTACAATCTTTTCTGTATATACCTGCGCAATTTCAATTTTTAGAGCGGCTTTACATTTATGAAATGCATTTGCAATGCAAGACAGGTATCGCAAGGCAATTTAGAAATTGTGTCTTACATTTATGCAATTATTGTTGTGTTGCCAGCCTGTTTATACCAACATTATACCGGGTGGCTACGGAAGTATTGCCTACGGAATATCTCAGTTATTGTATGAAGTAGGTTTGTGAAATTTGGAGCGTCGATATAATGACATAAGAGCTAGAATTTGAGCATATTGACATGTCGAAGTTAACTTCCGGTCTGACCGGAAGTAACATCAACTTTCTTATTTTAAATGGAAACCCTATTTTTTTTTCTTTTCGCTTTATTCAGCATTCAATTCCCTTTCTAATGACATATCACAAGTTGGTATCTAACCAGAAACTAGATCAGAAAAAAATTATTATTGAAATTCGCCGAGTAGGCCGTGGAAGCAAAATGAAAGCCAAAAATTGAAAAGTTGGCTATGGAAACCATACGTCACTTGATAACAGTTGCTACTACTGTGATATTTTATTTTCATTCGTCGGCGTTATAAAAAGCCGCCAAAAAAAATATTGGAAAAATTGGGAAAAAAACAATACTCTGTAGATCCATAACTTAAATAGGAACATACAACTTTTTCTTGCCTGTACTATTCAGCATAACCATTCCTTTCTAATGATATAATAGAAAGTAATTTTTTGAAATGAAATAACAAAAAATCCAATTTTTTTTATCAGATTTGGAATCAGCGACCGCAAAAACCCCTCAATTCATATTTTCGAAATCTCGAGAGCTGATTTGATTAGAAAACAAAATTAAATTCACTTTTTTTCAATAGATTGTTTATTTCTAACTTTTTATTTCAAATGCCCTAATCCTATATTAAATTTCAAACACCTTCGTTTCCTTATATTCTGTAGCGTTTGCAACTGCCCTTATACTATAATTTAGGTATTTCCGAAGATACGCACACTTTGTTACCGTTGGCTTGCCGATTTCAGTTTTCATGCAAATTAATGAAAAAGTGTTTTGAAACAAAAGTTTTTGTTTGACATCGGTAATCAGTACGAAATGTCAATAAGTCAATCAGTGTTTCTTAACTGTTAATAAGATGGCACACAACCGAAGAGTAGTTCTTACAATTGGAGACAAAGTAGAGATTATCCGCTTATTTGGTTATAATGAAAGATCTACGCGTCAAGTTGCTGGAATATTCAATGGAAGGCATCATGATCGAGAACCAATTTCTCACGATACCGTTGCCAAAATCAACAGATTGTTCGCAAGGACTGGAGCGGTTTTCAAAATAAGACCAGGGAGATACAATTTAAATCAAAGACACTATTCAGACGACGAACGTATCTTAGCAGAATTTCGAAACAACCCAAATGGTACTGTAAGGGCAGTTGCGAGGACAATGAATTTAACGAAAAACAAAGTATGTATGTTTAAAACGCAACAGGATTAGGGCATTTAAACCAAAATTTCTACATACTTTGTTAAATGGTGATTTTGAACGACGGTTTGAATTTTGCTTATGGTTGCAGGGTAACTATCTTAACGACAGACTTTTTCTGAAAAACATGATGTTTACTGACGAGGCAACGTTTACAACAAACGGTGTAGGTTTTGGGCAGCTGAAAATCCGAATTGGGTAATTCATTGTAAAAACCAATACAGTGAAAAAGTTAACGTGTGGTGTGGCATATTCAACGAACGGATTGTTGACCCTTATTTCCTGGATAACATGAATTTTCAAAATTTTTTACAAAATGGTCTCTATGATTTTCTCATGGAATTGCCATTAGCACAAAGACAAAACTTAATCTTTCAATTAGATGGGGCCCCCGCACACAATTCTGGGATAGTTCGGAACTTTTTAAATGCAATTTTCCCTATGAAGTGGATAGGTAGAAATTCTCCTTTGGAACCATGGCCCCCTAGATCGCCAGATATTACCCCTTGTGACTTTTTTCTGTGGGGGCATTTGAAGAATAAAGTGTATGCTACTCGGCCGCGTAATAGAGAGGAACTTTGCTTTGCAATTAGGCAAGCGTGTCAGGAAATAACTCCCCAAACTTTAAGAAAAGTGAATGTACGTTTGAGAAGAATTGTTGAAAAGTGTATTGTTTCAGAAGGTAGTTATGTTGAAAACACAAGAATCTAAAATAAAGTAATTTGTAATTTTGTTACCACTGTTACAAATAAAGAACTTATTAAAAAAAGACTCAAACTTTTTTTTTTGTTCAAATCAGCTCTTGAGATGTTGAAAATATGAATAAAAGGGTTTTTGGGAATGCTGATTCCGAATCTGATAAGAAAAGTTGTCTTAAATAAGCATTAATATTCATTTCTCAAAAAATGCCTTTTTTCTCTCCCCAACTTCGCACGCCAATGGTGAATGAATATGATCACTATGCCAAATGCTTCATTTTTCTAACATAAAATCACCACCAAAATCTCAAGAAAATCGCTATTAACAGATATTCGGGTGCATTGACGAAAAAAGTAAATTTATTTTTTTTTCTCCTCAAATCAGCTCTTGAGATTTCGAAAATATGGATTGGGGGGTTTTTGGGGATGCTGATTCTAATTCTGATAAAAAAAGTTATCTAAAATGAGCCCTAATATCCTTTTCCCAAAAAACAGCTTTTTTTTACTCCTCCACACCGCACGCCTATGGTCGATGAAAATGTTCTCTATGCCAAAATACTTCATTTACCTAACATATAATCACCACCAAAATTTCAAGAACATCGCATTATTAATAACTGAGATATTAGGGTGTATTCATGAAAAGTGGGACACACTGTATAGTGCGAGTTTCAATTGAATCAGCTGATTTTGTATTTTCTTGGAACTTTTTCTGAATAAACTTTTTCTTCCGCTTATCAGCTTGAAATTCACAGAATATACTAATTCCATCATTCCATCTGAACCGTTCTCGAGTTAAAAAATTCATCTAGAATTGAGAGGGGTCAATCCATGCAAAAATAAAAAAAGTTCGTGTAAATTCGTGATAATTTCCGTAATTTCGTTAAGCCGCCATAATAATGTATAATGCAGGACAGAAAAAGTTATCTGGATATACACTTGCCACTAGACTAACCCAAAGGACGAGGATTCTTTGTTTCGTAATCTGTTTTAGAGATGAATAAAATCTTCGAGTATACAGGTTGCTAGATTGCAAAAATGGTAGACAAATCACAAAATGATGATTTATTTTTGGTACCACCGTGCGCATAGCTGAAATTCTCATTGGTACACTATGTTAACTACTGCCCTTCGAAGAGTTGAATCTATATAAAATCTTATGTAGTTTTTAACTTGTTTGATGTGAGTAGTTGTTCTATTTTTTGACAGTTGTAGCAAAAATTTTGTATGCAATACGTTAGTGAAGTGTTTTTTTCACTCATAGAAATTGCCGCACTCCGCCTTTAATTATAACTGTCGATAAAATGATAATAAATCCATCAATCGTTAAAGTGAATGATGAAAAGAATTGTGATCTAAGACAGTACCTTGTGGTATTCCGTTTTACATTTTTTCCAGTTTTGCTCGTTGGTGTCTATTTATGAGTTACTTAATTTTTGAATAGCTTCAGACTTTCACTCTTTCCCCTTTCACATGTCTACTCTAGTGATTTCAAAAGCAAACCACCTCAAATGCTTTAGAGAGGTATATACTGGTTGTTAGGTAAACATACGGCAAAAATTCAAGGGGTTATTCCTTGACCTATTCGAAAATACAGGGCGAATAAAATTTGCGGGAACCATATTCGATATTTTTGTTGAAATCATTAATGTGAATGAACGTAGAATATACGTCATGAGTTTATCGAGTACAAAAATTGATATTTAACAGCAACATACGGAGATTTGCTGGATTGGTCGAGGTGGGCTACGCGCATGGCCTGCTCGATCCACGGACTTAAACCCTCTGGATTATTTCTTCTGAGGATATCAGCAGTTATTAGTTTACGCTATTCCATTTTGGCGAATTTTGATGATTTGTGAAATCGGATAATTGCTGGGTGTAACTCAATTTAAACGTCCCTGGTATGTTTGAACTTCGGCAGTCAATAACGAGAAGATTAAATGCTTGTATCCAGGTTGTAGGAAGTCATTTCGAACATTTATTGTAGATAAAGCAACTTTACATGTACCTTTCGATAATAAAATGTTGTTAATATCATAAATTTTGTTCGCCCTGTACCTTGGAAACAACAGGATTTTTCAAAAATCATGATAGAACCAAATATTTTAAGAATAGGTCAAGGAATAAACCCTTGAATTTTGCCGCATGTTTGCCTAACACCCTGTAGATACATAAAGACACGGTTTGTTTCCATTGATTGCTGTTTTAATCATCGATGTTAAATTTGCTTGCATCCCCGGTAGATTTTCTTACTCGAAAACCAAATTGATTGCAATAGAAAATTAATAGAAAAGTAAAATAGGTGCTATGGAAAAATGAAATGTTCATGCAACAATACTTAAGAGCAATAATACATGACCAAATATGGGTAGAGGTAGATATATTTTTTTTAATTAATCTGTAACTTCAGAGAAGACCTGAATTTCACAACAGATACACCAAATAGGTAGTTATACCTGTATCAAAATTTGTCAATCATGATATGTTCTGTTCTATTTGGAACGTTCAAGTGAATAAGTTCAAGAATATCTGGACAAAAGTAGGTATTTTTATTCCGTTCAAAAGTTTGTGAACAAAAGTTGGGTCAGCATATGTTCTTTTTTGTAGAATAAGTACCCATTATCTAACTGAAGATAATCTCTTCACAATCGTGTTTTTGATGTTCCATGCTAAATTTGAATGAACATCTTCCCAAGAATTGATTGTGGACTCTCCCTGAAGCTTTGCTACCTATATGACTTTCGTGAAATGGAGGACCATTATCATTGAGCCATATCAATTATTATTATTATTATTATCTACTTACGTATTTTTATCTCTCTAGGAAAAATTCTGCGGGATCTCCAATGCTTTCGAGTTATGCTCTACTGAATCTTGAAAGTCGATCATTTTCAATCGCGAAATGTACAGTAAAAATCGCACAAAATTCCTTCTTCATTTTGTCGACACTTTTTTCAGACGCTAATCAACTCATATTTCACAATTTCAAACCAAAATCAAACGTTTTACAAAAAAAAATCGACCTTCTTACTTCATCAAACTCTACTTTTTTAATCATTTTAATTTTTTATTCTTGCGTTAAGTTGGTCACTTGGAATATGCACCGCCTACTACTTTACTTAATCGAATTCAAATATGAACAATTTACGAAATGCGTTCCCGCGGTTCCCGCAAGGTAGCGCTTAGAATTCAGACACGAAACAGTATAATGGTGATCATCAGCAACTGTATATTCCAAATTCCATAGTATTTAATTTTAATTATTTACTCATTCAAATTTGAAAGAGTTGCTGAGAATATTGCCACGTCTTGCAAAACTTTTTTTTTACTTTAAAATTATTTAAAGTAACTTTGTTTTTGATACTATTGATAATGCATTCAGCATCTGAGCACTGAACAAATTCGTCTAGTAATGAAGTCAAAAGTTCCGGACTTCTGCCGCCATGTGAAATAAATTTATTCTGAACCTATAAACTCTAAGGAATATCACTGAACTTAATTTGTTTTTCAAGAATCGATTAATATTGTGAAATCAATTAAAATAGGTAAACTATTCCGCTTATGGCAGTAGAGATTTGATCTATACTTTACATCAGTTCAACCAAATAATTATAGATGTCGCGCCCTTACGCAAAATACGAATAATCTGTATTTATTTCAACTGTTTGATTTGCGTGATAGAACTAATAAAAATAAAAATGGATATTAGAAACAAATAATTATTTTAATTTCAACATTTCTTTTGAATTTTCTCCAATGACAAGTCAGTATACAAGATAGCGCAAATTAAACAATTGAATATAGAAATGAAGAGGATGTTATTGCTCATATTTGAATTTGAATACCTAGTCAGAGTTAGCCGTGCATTTAAACTGGGCAACATGCTCCAAAAATGGAAACTACTAAAAAGTCGGTTGTTTATTGTTATAAGTTCAATTTTTTTGGGCGGAACGATTGGTGTCGGTACTTTTAGATGAAATACGGGTTGAACAGCGTCTTAAAAGTGTCGATAAAAAAATAAGAATTTTGTGCGATTTTCAATTGAACATAGGTGTTTGGAAATGGTCGATTTTCAAGATTCAGGAGGGCACAACTCGAGAAGTATTGAAGTCCCCCTCGAATTTTCTTCGATTTCATATATTCAAGATATGAAACTACGTAAGTGAGATCGTATTATTTTTATTTATGAAGAAGTCTACTTAACTTGAGTACCCTTGCTTATACCATCTTCACCCTTTATTTCAATTTTCTTCTCGAGTATGAAATGCAATTTTTTCTACGATAAATGTTTATAAAATACTGGAATTTCGCTATCAGCGTCCATATTGATTATGTTTACTTATAGAGTTCAAATATAATCGTGAAAATGTTTATAATATAAACTGTCAAACGAAGTAACGTCCGTTTGCTGATTCAACTCTGTCATTAGTGTCAAAAATCAATCAAATTGTTTTTAGTATATTCCAATCGGGTCGCTTGATAATGTTCATTTGCTTCAGAGTGAAAAACTATCACTTTCATTTAGGGTATCCGGTTGAAAAATAATCATTTTCATATATACATGAACAGAAAAAAACTATTTTTATTATGAAGATATATTGATTAACAAAAATGCTTAATTATAAACTATGTATCATTATCATATTGATAATATCGACTGTTTCTAATTTTTTTATCAGCATGATTTTTCCTCATATGCTTATTCAGGGGTGTATAAGAAGTATAGGTCTTATGACAAAAACTGCATTTGAACGGCCTGCCGCCCTTATGGGCAAGCATGTGATTTTTAAGATTAACCGATAAAATAAAAGTTCTGCCACAAATGCTGCACAGGAACTTCTTGCCGTTGTGTCTATTCATATGGTACCTGAAGGTATCGTAAGTCTTGAAGTTCATCCCGCATTCGCTACAAACGTGTTTGACCGAGTTGGTGTGAGTGCTTTCGTGCTTGCTCAGAGCGGGTTGTGAAGGACATACCTTGCCGCAACCTTCGTGTTTACAGGTGTAAAGCATATTCGTGTGAGCCTTGACATGGTACAAGAGCGAACACCTCTTAGCGAAACTTTTCTGGCAGAAATGACACTGGTACAAATGGACGTCTGCGTAATGTTTCAAAAATGTGTCCACGTTATGCTCAGTTTGTGATTCAGAGCACGAGTTGCAGAGGAAGTTTTCACCTTTGTGAACTGCCATGTGCCTCATCAATCCCCTTTCAAAATGCCTGAAGAATACGTTTGGGCACACAGGGCAAATGTAACGAGTGTTTACTTTCATTCTAAATATCGTACTTTCGTGAGTACTTGGAGGATTGTCTTGCCTAACGATCCTCAATTGGTAATTATCATTGGTGCTGTCTTCTACTTCATATAATCCAGTCTCCAACTGATCTATCAGTAAGTCATTGTCGTTTGTATCATATTCTGCTTCGATTTCAACTGTCTCATTTTTCAAGTCTGTATCGTCTTGTTCCACGTAATCTTCGGACTCATTAAAACACTCGTCTTTCACATCGCTCATTTCCTGATCTTCTTCGGCAGAGACAAATTCTACTCTACTTTGAGATCCTTGGGATTCATGGTCCGTGATTTTTTCCTCCTCTTCACTTGCTGTGTCATTTTCTACATTCGAATTTTTCTCATCACTCTCAATTTCACCCTGGATTTGGTTCCCTTCATCGGCAGGTTTTTCTTCGAGCAGCTTCTTTTGAGAGTCCTTGTATTGACGAATGAAATTGTAGGCGATCCGGCATGTCCGAAAACATTGTACACAAACTCCTGCGGGAAGACCGTCATCCAGATCTATCTGAAAAATAGATTTATAAAAATTCAATTATATTACGATTTTGGGTAATCAGATAAATATTGGATGATGTTAGTTACCTCTGTCATAATACAATAAGAAATCATTGTTGAAATGCTAACATCGCAATTAGGAAGGAGTCCCTCAAGGGGATACAAAAACGGAGCAATTTCCAAACAAGCTCTGCATTGGGTTTTCAAACTACCCGCATATTTATTCATTGTGGGATATTTGCTACAAATGAGTTTCAAATTCGCACCATTTACACTAAACTGAAATATGGATAAAATGGGTAAAATGAAATGTAACAACCACTTTCCGTCAACTGTCAAATTCTAGAATTATTTTCACAGAACGCACAAAACCAAGTATGTGCACAAAACGCATTGTTATAAATAATAAAATATAAACACCGAACTCATAATTATATGTCTTACGTAATAGTTCTGTGAATATTAATAGAGGACTTCGTCTAAGCGGAATCAGTAATGCCATCTGTCATTTTCGGTTCAAATTACGGACACTTTTTCAATTTTTTTTTCATCATGTTCACATTAGCCGCTTTCCAATTTCCATAGGGAGTAACTCCGAGTAGCTCCTGGTAGCTCCTGAAGTGATTTGACAGATCACGATAAATCATGTTCCAGTTAAACCCCATTTATAAAGCCAGGTGCGTTTCACTTCAGGTTCAGTTAAGGGGTTACAAGCTCTTATTGGGGCTACTACCCCTGATATTGGAAAGCGGCTATTAGAAAAACCTTTAGGAACCCTAATATAAAACACATCAAACAACATAAAACTGACGGAACAAATGTTGGTATTTCATGAAATATCTACGATTTTACATAATTTCGCACTGTTTAAATATCGCTTTGAGGTATTTTAAATGTGAATATGATGATATAATGTTGAAAAATATGTCAGTAATTTGAACCGAAAATAACAGGTAGCATCACTGAATTCGCTAAGCCGAGAAGTCCTCTATAACTTTCCCACGTGTCTGTCGGCGTGCGTGAAAAACGTAGGATGAGCTCGCACGGAAATAATTTATGTTTGAATAATAAAAAATACAGTGAAAAATACGTCGGAATTATCAAAGTCCATCAGCATTGACGAAACTAATACAGAACCAAATTAATATGAAGTATGTATTTGAATGTCCTTGCAGTTTTCAGGCGCAAGTGTCAAGAATGCATATGCATGTAAATCGCACGTGCTTCAAAAGATTCATTTACTTGCGTAAGCCACTTTCCATTTGCCACAAGGAGTAGTTCCGAGTAACTCCGGAGAACTCCTGAAGTGATCTGACAGGGGTAGTGTACCAAGTGCAGCTTAATCCTGACTGAACCTGAAGTGAACCTCACCTGACTTTATTAATGGGGTAATTAGAACAGGATTTATCTTGATCTATTAAATCACTTCGGAAGCTATCCGGAGCTACTCGGAGCCTTCTCCATATGGCATTGTAAAGCGGTTTATCATTGGCTAGGGAAAGACTTTTTGCCAAAGCAATCTTGGAGCTTGTTACTCCTGAACTGAACTTGAAGTGAACCGCACCTGACTTTATAAAAGGGGTAATTAGAACATGATTTATCTTGCACTGGGACTCCGATGATTAGAAATGTTTCATACCATCGAAATATGTCGAGAATGTGACGTCATATTCGATCGTCAGAAATGGGAAGCATAGTACCGATATTTCGAATATGACGTCACATTTCGATTCTATAAATCAATTCTAATCATAGGTCCAGGTCCTGATCTGTTAAATGACTTCAGGAGCTATCCGGTCCGGAGCTACTCGTAGCCTACTCCCTGTGGCATTATAAATCGGTTCGTCATTGGCTAGGGAATGACTTTTTGCCTAAGCAATCTTGTTTTTTGTCATTGACATTTGTGTTTTGTGAAGCATGGAACAAAACAAAAAATGGAGAGGTTAGTAAAAATTTGGAAAGTCGGAAGGATAAGTTATTCAAAAGGATTAAATTTACAGAATTATCTAGCGAGTTTACACCTTAAAAAAAATAATGCAAACAATATTCTGCTTTGCGTTGAACATGACCCCGTCTATACAATCGGTATCAGGACAAAACAGTACCCAGAAGAGGATACTGTGGAGTTGACCAAGAGAGGAGCAGAGTTCTACAAAACGGATAGAGGCGGTTTGATCACTTTCCATGGACCTGGCCAACTGGTCGTTTACCCAATAATAAACTTGAATTATTTCAAAACGAACATAAGATGTTATGTGTCTCAAATTGAACAAACAGTCATTGATTTATGTAAGGACTTCAGTCTCAATGCTGAAACTTCACCACACACTGGTGTTTGGATCGGTGACAACAAGATATGTGCGATCGGAATCAGAGCTAGTCGCTACATTACAACACATGGCTTGGCACTGAATTGTTCAACAGATCTATCTTGGTTTGATCATATTGTTCCTTGTGGAATTGTAGGAAAAGGAGTAACCAGTATCTCCAAAGAAATTGGTAGAACTGTTGCATTTGAAGAAGTTATACCGAAATTCACTGAGAGTTTTAGTCAAGTTTTCAATTGTAGAGTTGACAATTTTTCTTCTGATGAAGCAAGTGAAGTTTTGAAGGATATGGCAGCAGATAAAACTGGTGAAGAACTCTATGTGAAATCTTCAAGTAACTGATTTGTGTGTGTAGGAACAACTAATATTTCATACTGAATGTGATGAAGAATTGCAGTGTCCATTTTTTCTTGGATTAAGCTCCATATTAGGAGTTATTTTTGACGAAACATACTGAATAGGTACTACCAAATTATATTTAAGTATAGGTGTTTATTTGTATCATATATTTTGTGTGAATCTTAATAACTTTTGTATTCTCTTTCAAACCTAATGTAACCTACTTGAGGGGTGTTGTAAATAAGATACTATATGATATCACAATACCATTTCAAGGATGAAATAATGAATATTGGAAGCACTGGATTGTTGTGAAGTTTCAGAGCTTTGCAATATTCTTTGGTAGTTTGTTTGTTAAAATTTAATGTATAGATTTCAACTGGATATTTCTCCAGTATAGGTAAATACTATAAATGTGTTAATGTCAATAAAAAAGTGCAGTGTAAGCCATTAGTTATTCTAGTATGATTCAAACAAATGGATCTCGGAATAGAATATTTATTGTAGTAAAAATAAAGTTAACTATAATACAACTCTCTAAAGCCTACAGAAACTTTAACAGCTATCAGTTCTTTTCGTCATCTGGTTTCACCTTTTTCACTTCTTTGATGATTTCATCTAGTTTGTACAAATCTTTCAAAGATACTTCTCCTGTGCCCCTTTCAATCGGTTTAGGCTGCTTTGGATGGGGTTTCCAACCCAGCATGTTGATTATCTGAAAAAAAATTCTCACAGATTCAGTAAAATAAATCATTAAAGACGTAATTCTCGTAAACAAAAGCTTAGTGAGACTTTCAAACTGTTGATGATTGGAAGAAATATTTAGAAATATGTTTTGAAAAGGCATTCGATTGAATGAAAACTCAGCTAATTTATTTTGCTTAGTCAACTCTTAGAATGAGGTAGTATTCAGAAGCATTTAATTTAATGTTGGTATGAACTTATTACAAACTTTCTATGAAATAATAAATTCACCTGAAATGTTGCCGGTATTGTGAGCTTTCCAGTTTCTGGATCCGTACTACCGTAAAGCTGTTGGTAAATGGCTCCTGCTGCAAACTGAGTATCACGGTGGAGATGCAAGGATCTATTCAAAGCTGCATTATTCTCAGCCATTCCTGAAAAAAACCCACTGAATAAATTTCAGCACCCAATTCCATAGAATCTCCTACCCTTCAAATCCCACATGAGCTCGAACATCGATGGGTATTTAACAACAATTTCATCAGTGTCAATTGTCAACATGCTGAAACCTGCTCTCGTTAGAAGATTACCGACGTCTCTGACCTCCGTGAATGGCGAGATATGTGGCGACAACCCTCCGCGTCTTTCCAGTTCAGCTAGCTGTAAAGACGATCGAAGCTCATACAGAGTATCACCGCCAAAAACCGATGCCAAGAAGACCCCATCTTCTTTTAAACTATATAATATTCTCTTGAAAGCATTAGGTAGATCATTGACCCAATGCAGACTCAGGCAAGAAATGACTAGATCCAGTGAGTCCATATCGAACTGAAACGAGAGTATTTATGGTGGTGGTAAGATTACTTTTGATAAATTTCTCACATGCCTCTATATGTTCTTCATCGAGAATCAGTTTTCGAACTTTGATGCCATCCATAACAGGAGCAGAGTCCAAATTATGCTGACTGACATCACATAAAATTAGTTCTTCAACGGAATCTGGAGAGATGTGTTTTGATACATAGCCACGATGGCACCCTGGAAGTACATAGAGAAGTAGATATAATTGTGAGGTAGCATTATGATTGTTTTCACCTATATCAGCCGCGACTTTGAATTTTCTTTTGATGTCAAATACGCGATCAGCAAGACGATATCCAATCTCATCTTTGAGATAATCATACAGATTGACATCTTCAGCTATTGCAGCTCTCTTACGTTGAAGGCTTTTTGTGTTGCGGTCAAAGATATTGACCGAATTATTTTCTAGTTTATGTAAAACGAACCCATTCGAAATGCTTCTACAGTTATGCATGCAATGACTAACGCCTGTAGCTGTTACACAAGATTTTTTTGTCAATATGAACTGTTTGATACAATTCATGGTGCTTGTCATTGCTCGAATTGAATCATTTTTCTGTTAAAAATTGTGAATGCACCAAAACTGAAATAAAATTAGAGCACTTAAAACATTTCTTTTTTTAGGTTATTAATTCAACGTCGGATAAGGTGTGAGCGCAAGATGACATTCGGATGAACAAAAATGCTTTTTTGTACTTCTGAAAACTGCAAAAAAAACAAAATTATGATTCTATCTACTCTATTATTAGTATTATTAGACACGAGAGAGTGTTTCTATAGAATTTGATATTTACTTAATGCAAACAATTGAAAACCATTGAGAGTGTGTTGGTGGTCCCAACAGCCCAACACCAGATTTTAGTATATTTACCTTACTACATTAAATTTTGAATCGAGTGCGGTTACTCAGGGAGAGTACCTCCACCCAGTAGAGATTGTTACACCAGAACTGAACTTCACCTGACTTTATGAATGGGATTTAATTGAAACTTGTTTTTTGTCGTCTGTCTGATCACTTCAGGATTTACTGCGAATTACTCCATGAGGCAATTGGAAAGCGGCTTAAACGACCTTGAAGGGCCTTCCTCAGCTTCGTCTGGTTCTTGCCTCCTTGCTCCTTGGTGTAATGTTGTGTAGAGTAATTCAGGTTGCAATTTGAATCGAGTGTAGTTCTAAAATTTTAGGACGGTGGGATTCAGTGTGCTGTAGTCGACAGATATGCGTCTTTCTCTCCCATGAATTTAACAATAGTGGCATCTCTCTTAGTTGGTGGACTATTAAGTTTTATCGTACACGGAAGCCACCCTTGGGGATGCAATTTTCAAACCGTTTCGTATGCGAATTGGGATTATTCGTTTCATACCAACACACAGGAAATATGTATGTATGTATGCAATGAGCACGGTTTAAGCGTTAAGCCGAACCTCTAGCACAGAACACCTGAATTAGAGTAATCAAGTAATAACTTTCAATGCAAACAAGAAATTCAATAATTTCAGAACCTTTAACATTCTAAACCCAAAAAGCAATGTTTGAAGAGAATGGAAACTTGAGAGTTGATATCCTTTTTCTCGAAATAAAAATGAGTTTAGTAAAGGTTTATTCATATGTCACGCGATAGCTAAAGTAGTGCGTGCGCGTTAGATCAACTAGTGTATGGAGAGAGATCTTTATTAGTTTCTCAATAACAAAAACCTATAGAATTGTTGAAATCTGTATCAGTTAGGCCGGAGTCTCATGTACGATGATACGAAAGTGTTCATATAGGTCGAAATTCAAATATGGACGGATAAAATTGGAATTTCGACCAATATGAACACTTTCGTATCATTGCACCGTCGGATAAACGGATGCATGAGACTCCACCCTTGGTGTTTTTAGCTTTGTAGTTCTGCCTCCTATTGATAGATGTCCTTGCTTGAATCAATTTTTCATGAGATGTTATTTTGACAACGATCTTGTCTTAAAAAAACTATAATAACAAATTGGAAACTGCAATATTTGAATAGTTTTCGAGGCTTACTTTTGTTTGAAAAATATCCATCATGAATATTGTAGGCACATATTATAGAAACTTAATAATATAACTGAACAAACAATAAGACTACAAGTACAGTAAATTACCAAAATTTAATTTTCAAAACTTTAGGAACATTTCTTATGGTAACAGAAATTCTAGTCAATCTGTTCAAGACATCACTCAAATTAGTAGGGCTACACTGACTGATATTAGCACAGCCCTTAGTAGTGTCTGTTTCTCTTTCTGAAATGGAATGTAGATACTTAAAATACATATCATCTTTTACTATCACTA